>LYUA01000447.1:18910-30852 GCA_002093875.1 Calopteryx splendens | reverse complement strand
CTCCAGCACCACCACCACCACCAGGCCCCGCCTTACCCCCTTGGGGGGGGGCCCCAGCCCATTGCGCCTCACACGCCTACCTCACCCCTCCCGCACCAGTCCCCCCACGACCCCAACTTTTGTATGGGTCGACACGTTTCTCAAATATATGGTGGCATTGGCGGGTGCGAGAGGACTCGACCCGGGCCGGCCAATCAGCAGCCAGGTGGTAAGTCATGTGATGACCGCCACTCGGACTGTGTCCTGGTCACCCTTTGAAAGAAATATCCCATCTCCCCTCAGTTCGACCCCCTCTCTCTCCTCCCTCCACCCCCCTACCCCCTCAGTATGTCTTTCTCTCTCTCTCTCTATGTCACTCCCTCTGTCGCCTTGCTCTCAATATCAGCTTCTTGCGGTGGTGTGAAATGCTGGAATGAAAGGTGTCTAACCTCAAAAGGGTTCAAGGTTGTGGTGCCCCACAATCTGAAAAGACATCATGTCATTGTAATTACACTGCTGTTAATATCACAGTTAATTAGTGAGATTGATATAGTAATCACATCAATTATTCGTTTAATATCATTTCTCAAAATGAAGTTTGGAAAATTTTAAATTAACACTTTTAACCAGTGAATTGTTTAAACTTGGATAGAAATTTCAGCTAATAATTAAAGTATTGTCAGTGAAATAATGTGTTAATGGGCCAGATTCTCTTGTAAAAATGTTCATTTATTGATATTTTACAATGTTTGCACAAATCCCCAGAACGAAGCAGATTATCCTTTTTAACTTAACCATGTTAGAAAAATTGTGCTGTAGTCATTCTTAATCAGTATTTGAAATAATAGTTTCATTGAGTGCGGCAAATCCCATGCATAAGAAGATAATAATGTGATCAAGGCACAAATTTCCTCCCTCTCACCCACTTTTCTTTTGCCTTCTACTTCCCTCCCTACCCACCCATCTTGACCATTCTCACCTTTAAGGAAACACGTTTTCTAAACGCTTGAGCCATTTAAAAACGTAAAAATCCCTCCCCTTTTCTGCTATGCCATTGCTTCTCTTTTTCTTGTAGCCTCATGTTTTTTTCCCTTCATGGCACTGTTTGTATGGAAGTTTTTTTTTATTGAAAACACTCTTTTGCTGTGGCTCTGTTCATTAATGCTTCGGTTAATCGGAAGTATGATGTGTTGATGGTTTTCATGTGGACTGGCTGGTATTCAAAACATATTGTCAAATTGCTCTTTTTTTTGCCATAGAATATGTATGATTTTGGAGTCCGTGAATGGAATGTGGTGGCTGTTCCAAGTTTTAGGTAGTGCTTTTTTTAGCTTTTATTTTTTTTGTTTTTATTTAAATTTTATGTGGTGTATGTGAGGGTAGCATGTTTTCACCTGAATGTTCTAATTTGTTAAATTTATGTGGTATATTTCTTGCTTGTAATGGGCTAAATGACCAATGCTTCTGTAATCCTTTCTTGCTAGTTTAAATGCCATTGCTTGGTTATCTTATGATTTGCTTGTAGTAGTTTGAAGGTGGTGCTTGGTGAACTATTAATGTGGATGGATTAGAGCTGTGACTAATTCTAAGAGATTGTTCACACAATGATTCTCAACCCTGAGTAGATTATGAGAATCTGTGACAACATGTAGATCTTTCAGGCAAATCTCATTTGATATACTATTATAAAATATAACATTGTTTCACTTATGCTTAGAATGATGAATCTTTTTGATTATGTTTAATGCCATTACAAGGTTAATTGGCTATCTGCTAATAGCCATGCTTTGAGATGCCTTTCATTTTTGTTTCTTTCTTAAGTACTGATCATACCTCATTCCATTTTGATTAACAAACATTTTCAGTGCTTTTTTTGTTTGTTGCATGTGTATATATTATATTACATCTGTGTGGCTAGTCTTATTACCCATTCCATTTTTAAAAATCTCTATGTTTATCTTCTCTTTACCTTTTTTCATGTGTAGTTCTTTTATTTTTTAAATATATCATGCAAAACATTAAGGCATATGATTTTGAGTAGTTGTGGCACATATGGCTTTATAAATTTAAATCTTGGGCCTTCCAGTTATTTGCGCTTTCTCAAGTTTAGACTTATTCATAGCTCATTAGCCCTGAAGTATCCTTTTCTGTAAAGATTCGGAAAGTTTTGGGTACTATCTAATTTTCAATTATTAATGGTATAATAAAAAATTAATTTTATTTAGCGGCAAATTATTATTAAACAAAATGTGGTTGTAAAGGATTAATTATTAACATTAAAAAGTCAAAAATACTAGAAAGAGGAGTGATAGTTCGATAAAATGTATAGTGGCAGGTTGCGTATACCCAGATGAATATATTTGTTGCTGCTATATTGTATAGCATGTGCACCAGAACTCTTAAAAGCTCAGTAAAAGCTGTGTGAATGAATTATTTTGGTCTTCTAACTCTATAGTCTCTGTTTACATAATATAAAAAAAAGTCTTGTTTTAGTGAAAAATAGAAGTTAATTACATGGAATCGAGTTCTAAAATATTTGTGATTCATTTAAGTATTATTCGTCAGTAAAACTAATTGTCATCACACAGTAACAAAAATGTCCAAGCGATCTTTATCATTTGAAGTATTCTTCATTAGAAAGAATTAGATGGACCTTTTGATCACTGATTTGGAAAGCCCAATTGCTTTTTACATCTTTACGACTTGTATCACACTAATGTGTAATTGCTTCATTCTTCTGAGATTCAGTAACTGCTTTAGTATTGCTTGTACTCATTTATACATCCAGCTGCTTGCGCTATCTCTTCCATTACCATACTAACTGCTCCCACTGCTCCTTTTGCCTTTCTCCCAAAATTCATTCCCGTCTCCCTTACCTCTTGACCTCATCTGTTCCATCCCATTCACTTGATCCATCCAATCTATTCCATGAATCCTGGTCACCATCATCTCTGTCCATGTATTTTGTAAATAATAAAGAGCACTTTTTATCTCCTACCATTCCTCTGTAGCACCCCATTGTCAAGTACTGTCATCTCCATGCTTATATGATGGTCTACGCCAAGAGTGTGATGCACCTGACGCCTTTATGCCAAGAAAAATGTAGTGTCTGCTTATTATTCTGTTCCCCTAACCTTATAGCTGTCTCAAACCAATGGTTCCAAAGTTTAGTTCCCAGAGTTCAATCCTTTGAGATGATCCTACCAGCACCTTACCTGGCAATAAGTGACACTTCGATTTTGATGACTTTCGATCACGTTTAGCAAGTCATCAAAAATGTATCCACTTATGGCCATGCCATTTTTTTTTAAGAGTACATATTTTCATTTTACCAGATGCAATCTGTAGTTTGTGTCCTGTTGTGTGTTCTTACCACTCACATGCTGCTTTTTCCGCTATAGCTTTTGTTATGTGTTTCTTTTTTTTCTAGTCATTTGTGTTGTACATAAGTTACGCCATTGATATTTAAAAAAAATAATAATTCATATTTTTTGTGCTTTGTCCCATTGCTGCACTTGTGTGGTTGTGTGTGTATAGTTTGTGTGCCAAGTTTTGAAATGCATGCGAGCAGTGCTTTCATCATTTCCTCTCATTTTTTTTCCTCTCAAAGCAGTCAAAAGACGCAGTGCAGGAGATGAAATTGAGTGGGTTGTGTCGTCCTTAGTTAGGTCTCTTGGTGTCTACATGTGTGTGTGGGAGTGTGTGTGTGTGAGGATGTGTGTGTATGTTTTCATGCCTACGTGCCTGTGAATATGTCTGATGTATCATTGCTACTAGTTTGGTTTGTAAAAATTGGGGGCATTGTCCCCTGCTGAGAGAGGCCAAATTTGGAAATTGTCTTGTTAATCCTCAAGTGGCCTTGGTTATGGAGTTCCTGCATGGATAAAAAGAGTTTACAAGAACCTTGGGGGGTGATGTGCGAGGTAGATGGAGGGGAAGCAAACACTCAGAACAAGTACTTTGGGGCACTGTAAAAATGAGGGCATTTATGAGGATTTGCAGGAATTGTACAAAATCTAGTGAAGCAGTTAGTTCATAGTAACTTAAGTATCATGAGAATAATTTCATCTCATTGCCCAATGCCCCATTTTTATATTCACACCCAAATAAAAGTTGCTTGTTTGAGGGAGCTATCGGTAAAGAATGGTATTGGTGAGATTCTTTAGCTTTAGAGCTCTATTGGGCACCAAGCCATAATTATACATGGCATTGTAGATGTAGATTTGGGGCATAAGTCAAGGAAAACATCTGTTTGGCTACTTAATCATATCATGAGTCTTCCATTAAGACCTCTTCGAAATTTATTTATCAAATAGTTGAATTACATTCTTGCCATTTTTCTCATTGCACTTTTTAGCTGCCACTGAGTACCTGTAATGTTAGCTAAATAACATTATCTCATACTGAGGAGGAATTACAGTTTAGTTTTTATCAGTTGTCTTTTTATCATTCATCAACAGATTAAATGCTATAATTTTTTGAATTCCTATCAATGAAATTAAAATTGTTATTCAACTGTCCTTTTTCTTTTATTGTTGAATATTTTAAATTCAACTAATGTGTGCTGGAATTCAAGCTCTTCTGTCTTCTAATTTAGCAAAGGCATTTTCTTTCAATCATGACCTATCAACATACTTTTAATAATATTTTCCCACCTGCTGACGACTGTGTTGAATATATGTTTTGTGGTAAAACTTCTGTGTTCCATGAACTTCTCAATTACACATTCTTTTTTCACATACGTGTATCACTCTAAAAATAAGATTTAGTACCTTGCCAGTCCATGTGTGTATAGTCCTGGAATATTAGTTTGGAATAAGAAACCTAGTTGACTCTGAAATGAGAAAGCAACCAAAGTATAATTTGATTTAGTTATTGGCTATTACTGTTGATGAAAATTATTACATCATCTTACTTTTATGTGTTTTGAAACCATATATCCACTTTTCATGCTACTATCCAAGTATTGGAGTTTTAAGCATTCCCTTAGGAGAGTGAGAGGCACAAATTATTGGCCATATTGGTCTTAATGCGGATTAGATTTCTGTTTAATAGCTATAAGGGACACTTAAATACTTTTGGTGGGAAACTTTTATTTATTAGCTAAAGGAAGGAATTAATGTTTAGTTTAGAAAAAACTGAAGCCATTCAAGTTATTAAAAGACATATTTAGAGCGCCCACTTTGCAGATGATGCAGTAATAATCACAGACTCTGAAAAAGATAAGATGATAAATACGCTGTCTAAATCCCTAGAAGATTAAAATTGAAGATCAAGAGGGAAATGGACTGTGTATTGTATGGCAGATTGAAGGAAGCAGGGATGAAGAGAGAGAGAGAGTCTTTCGAAGCTTATGATAGGGGTAACTCTATATAATTGATGGGGGGCTGAAGCAATAGAAATGTAATTGGGTTAATAGGTTGAAATTACAATTTTGGTTACAAAAATGAAAGATAAAGTGTGCCCAAATATTTTTTTCCAGCATTTAAGCATTCTTGTAAATCACTTGATTGTTCTTTCAGTACTAATTTGTATCTTAGTAGTGTTTATGTGATTAAAATTAAAAAAAGAAACATTTTTGTTTCAAAATGAAGCTAAAAATTTATGTAAATATCACTTAAAAAGAGCATGAGATTTAGTGGAATAGTGGGAACTCCCTCTTTCCTCAACAAAAAAATATATGATGTAATAAAGTGACACTGACAAATTTGTCTTGGCTATGAAAACTAGGTTGAATCTCTGGTTGGTTTCTCACTTCATGTTTCCTTCATCACATCTGTGTGGGTGAATGTTGATGACTATAAGTCTGTGTGCATTGGCGCACTCTTTTTTGTGCTTGTTGCTATTGGCATGGGGAAGAGCACCCCCTGTCAATGTGTCTTGTGTACCCTTAATGGCACGTTATCTTTCACCACTTCCTACTTCTTGTCCCAATTGATTTTAATGTCCATTACTTAAAAGACCTATTTACATTTAGTTACTGTAGAAGCCCTTGAAATTACCCCTACCCAAAATTCTAAACTAAAGGTATGACACTTTGCATAGCAATGACTATCTCTACAACATGATTTATAATCTGTTGTCAGAATTATTTTTGTCAAATTTAAATGCAGCTAAGCATAATTTTAATTTTTTGCCTATTTAAGTTTTTTTCTTCTTGAGCTATTCAATTTTATTTGCTGGTAAACCTTAATTCAAGTTGAATACTTACATTTCACCTAATTTTGGAAGCTTAATTTTTTTGTATCTTAATTAAATGCTTGAGATGTTGCATACCATCATTTCAATTATAACTGGAGGCTCAATAAAGTTCATCCTTGAACAGTTGATTTATGTCTTTGTATTTTTTTTGGGAGACAGAATTTTCTTAATGCTTTTATCATTTGAGGGAAATCATTAAACATTTTAAGTACAATTTTTTTACAAGGCAGTAAGTTCAGAAATAGCTTGTTTTAGCATAAATTTCCAAGTTTCATCCACCTAAAATAGAAGTGACGTAATTGCCCATTTTTCAGGGTAACCATGTGGGAAAAAGTAATTTATTTTGTCACTTTGTCAGGTGTTTTTTTCCTAAGTAATGATCATTTCCTACAATAGTATAAACATTTAACATTCATTTTACAGTCGGTTCAAAGCTGAATTAATAGATGGATATTTCGCGTGACAACCAGTCTTTCCCAAAAAGGAATGGTGAACGAAAGCAATCTGAAAAAAAAATAACAGTAAATAAAAATTTAATCAAACGAGAGGGATAGATTGGTTTTTGCTGATTCGGCTTACAACTGATGGAGCTGTTGCCATGACATTTTGTTGTCTTTCGATGCCAGTTGAGTTGCTCTAAATGGATTTATGCATTAACTCATTTCTTGATCATTGACATGCTCTGTTCAGGTGTAAACTTTGTTATGTCTCCCCCAAGGGGAGGACCCCCCCCCCTGCCACCTGATTCGCTCATCCTACACACTTGCGCTCTTTTTTGCGTTTCTCCTCCCCCCCTCAGGTGGTGGCAGTAATGGAGGTGGGGCCGGCATGACCTCGGAGTATGTGCGTCAGGAGCTGAGGGCCATCGTGGGTGCTCGTACTCAGCAGCACCAACACCAAACGTCTCCCGTGGGTGCCCAGGGGAACCTTTCCAATCAGGGACAACATCAACACAACATGCGGCAGCAGCAGCAGCAGCTGGTGCAGTCTGTTAGTCCAACAGGTCTGGAAGCCCTGGGTCTTTCGTTCGAGATGCCAACTTCCGGTAATAGTCTACCTAGGACGGAGTATTATCGTTCTTCCTTCATGCACTGTCCACATGGTTACTAAAATCAAGGCCTACCATTATTTTTATTTTTAACTCTCATTATTGTCTTGAAATTTTTTCTCTGTAGTTTTTATGATCACTTGCCACGTGTATGGTTAAGTTCCAAAATCTAAAAAAGTTGAGTAGGATGACATCACAGGCATAAAATAAAAATTTAGTGAGTAGTTTAGACTTAAGGAAATGTATTTATTCTATTTTGCTCACATTTCTTACTCCTGTTAATGTCTAAATTTTCATCATTGTAGAATAGAAAACAAATTCATGAAAAAAGTTGATTACACTAAGATATATAATAATATGATAGTGCCACTTGTTTAAGACAGAGTGAAAAGTTCATACTTTTCTTTTTTATTGTGTTTAGTGAATCAACATATTAAAATTTTCTAATGCATGTAAATTTTTTGTTATATTTTTTTTGCTCAGACATAAGACAATTACCTCCCTTTGGTGGTTAGAGCATATGTTCTATCTGCAGACAATATCAGTAATGCATCATATTGGTTTTCTTCCGATTTGTTGGAGTCTGAAATGGGCATTTAAGAGTGACATTAAAGTAAAATAATGGAGATTTTGGATAGCATTGGTATGTGTGCTGTCTGCGGAATGTAGTTCTTTTAACTCTCAATACTTCTTACCACTCTGGCATCCATAATTTTATTCCATCCAGTGCAGTCTCTTCCATTCTCTGTCTATTAAGTTAACATTATTTTGTCTATACATCCTTCAATAGCTTGCCACCTCTTAATATTTTCCCAATCCACATCTTTCATCTGTCAGCCTCTCTAACACTCAATTTTGTTTAATTCTTTGTCCATCTCCTTTAATTCATCCTTCCTCAACTTCATTACCATCCATTTTCAGAATGTCCAAACTATATCATGTCCTGTTATGCACGCCACATTTTTTCTACATCTCTGGCCATTATTATATCCCTCCATCATATTTTATCACAGAAACAATTCCACATTTAATGTGTAACATAATTGATGCAATGAATAAACATATTGGGTGATAAATCCGTTAAAAGCAGGGTTTGGGAATGCTGAGATAAAATCATGGCTAGTGCCAACTAGAAAAGGATAGGTGTCAATGTTGATCTCTGTGGCTTGGTATTTCAAACATTGTAAATTCATTTTGGTGTCAGTTACCCAAGGTCTTAAAGTATCACCATATTTTGAAAGTGCCACCATAAAATATTTAGTTTTTGTGAGTGAGGGAATTCAGAATAGTTGGTGCAATCACTGTATGTGATTTATTTTATTTGAATGTGTGGAATTTGTTTCCTGTGTTTGTGGATTGTATTCGTTTCCATAAACAATGATGGAAGACAGTTGAATTTGTTTAATATGTGAATGTATTTAAACCTTCCATTCTCTGATTTCAATTCTTGCAAAAATATTTCCATACTACATGCACCCCAAGTTTTTGTTCAGAACATTGTACAGAAAATCAATATTTTATCATATTAGCAAACTGTTTTGTGTTATTCTTTCTTCTGTTATAATTATAATAGCTCAAAATTAGATTTAAAAGTTATCATTTTTCATTTGTAGCATTAAATTGGTGTAGGTTGTGATCTGGAACAGTTTTGAAAGTAGACAATCTTTTGAAGGTACTGAACTAGAAATAGAACTCTGAACTAGAAGGATAAGTACAGTAAACCCCCACATAGTGTGGCGATGAAGTTCTTCAAAATCACCACATCTTGTGTCATCTAGAAGTTTTGGGCATTGGAAAACAAATAAGAATTGAATGTGTAATAATCATGAGTGGGTGCAATAATGTAGGAATTTAGATTGTTTAGAATTATACAAGTTTGATATGCTAAGGAAAATATTTGAGAGGGCAGTGATAGAAAAGATTCTAGAATATTAATCCTTTCCAATTGGATTATATCTTCCTCATTATTATTATTGCACAGGGAATTAAAGTTTTAAATCTCTCAATATTAAAATCATGTGTTGAGTGGCACTAGTCTTGTGAGTAGCTGCTGAACTTGGCTTGAGCATCCGTGACATGGCATTTTAGCGGTAGAATTCCATTTGGTTGAAAGTTGGCTGAATCAGAATACCAGGACAGAAGTAATTTAGAGTCATATTTACAATGTGAATTACATATAATTTATCTAAGGTAGGTTGATAGTTATTAACTTTTAAGATAGATGTATACATACATTGTTACTAGAAGCCTAATAAAAGATAGGAAGGTGATGGGTTTGGATATTTGCTAAAGCAAGCAGGAGCACAAAAAGTAGTACTTGTTTTGCACCTTGAAGTGCCATCTCTTCAAGTGTTCAAGTTTCGCATGATCTTCATTTGAGATTGCTCTGTTAAACAAGTGAGTGATATACTGGTACTGCTTTTTCATTGAAAGGGAAAATTTTGTAAAAATTCCTTAATTACTTATCATGATGCTGTTTTAATGGTTAAGAAATAGTTGCTTTGATCTCTTATTTGAGAAACATGATGTTTCACAAAGTTGAGCATGGAATTTTCTGGATTCGGCAATGTGAGCTACTTGTGTGTGTGTGTGCAATGTGAGCAGTCAATATGAGCGCCAACATTCCTAAATAAACTGCCATGAAAGGTATCCTGAAGATGTTTTGGGATTAACGTAGTTCCTCTCCTTGGTAACCCTTTTCGCCAGGTGGCCCTGAAGGTAGTCCAAAGCTCTGGCCCGGCATAGGGGCAGACCTTGTCAGTGGAGGTGTTTCGTCTGGAGCGTCGGCTGCCTCCCCATCACCAGGGTTGGGTGGAGGCCCCATGCGGTCCCCTCAGGGAAACAACAACAACGGGAACTCTTCAAATGGCACAGGCCGGGTGAGAAACCCTAAATTACTCTGCTAAACAAAAATGCCTTTCATCCTTAATCCCTGGGCTGTGGAAATGGTAAATAACTGTGGGTATATAGTTTGCATATTAATTAGTTTAGTGTATTTAGTGACTAAAACCAGGAGCACTTGTGTAATTTTAAAGTTTTAGTGAATTCCATCTAACCTGTGATAAAATAATTAATTTTATTCATTATTAGCTATTCATAATGCTTTTGTTTCAAAAGTAGTGTTCTTGTACAAATTAAAATAAAATTTTGCAGTGTTGAAACTGAAACAATCTAATAAAATTTTGAGGCCTTGTGACTTAAGTGGGCACCAGTGTTTAATCTATGACACCAATGTAACCATGTGTTAATGGACTTCATTTAGTTTTTTTGCCACATTGTTGTCAATTTTTCTAGGACTTTTGTTATTTCTCATTATAGCATTGTGGTACATAAATTTGTTTTATGTATTAGATTTCACACCGTGATATAGTAAGTTTACAGTTTTTAAGCTCTGTCACCAGGCATCAGTGTAAGGAAATCAATTAATACCCCTTAAAACATTAATAAATGTGACATAAACATTGTTAAACCACACATCCTTTGAAATGAAGATGTTCTCTCTAAAGGAGTTAATTGCTATCAAACATAAATTATTAAATTTGGTCCATGGTGATTGAAATTTTTGCCTTTGTATTTCTTATTTTTTTTAAATGACTCTAAAAATCCTTGCATTGAATGTGGGGAGGGAGATATCTAGAGTGAGGTTGCTGTGGTCTTGGAAGTTTAACATGGAAGTGAAAATTTTAGCTCAATGGACCTCAAAGTTTTAGTTGGACATTATTCTCTTCTTTACCATGTGATGTGTATCATCAGATGATGGAGATATGTGCATTTTTCCATAAGAAGAGTAACCCTCCTGACACATAAATAAGGATTTATTTGTATGATTATACTATTATTTAAACAATTTGCTCTTAATAGGCTGTATTAGTTTTCCTTCATTGGTTCCTAATCTATTATTTTTGATTTTGAAAAATAAAATTGGTGTCAGAAAATTAAGACGGAAGAATTTTCTTTTAAGTGAATAGAACTTCTTAAGAATTTTGGAGAAATATCCTTAAAAGAGATACTTTTTAAATGTGTTTTAACAGTTTCAGCTGCTGATATAATTGTATATAGATAGCATGCTAGTAGATATGGTGTATGGTGAATTGTATAATAGGCCCATATTCCCTTCAAGTGTCTGAATTTTTTAACATCAATTCAAAATGGCATGGAAAAAAAATATTTTTCCGGAACTGGGCTGGAACCCAAGTCATTAATTTTTGCCAATTTTATTTATTGATTATATTTCTCCATCTTCTACTAAAACAGTATGTTCATTGATCAGTTTCAACATTAGTGTCAGATTCTGGGGCCTTTCTCCAGAGTCTACAAGTCGATTTACAAGTCTTGGCAAATGGTTCACATGGAGCCACTTACAAGTTTATTTTCTGATTAAAATATACTAATTTCATTACTTACCACTTGTCCATATATTGTAGGATGATTTTTATAAAATTTGCTTGCTATTTAATTTGACTGTTTTTTAAACGACTTTAAAATTGACCTGTGGACTTAAAAAATATGCACTCGGTGTCATTGTTGAAACTAGGTTGTGAGTGAATTATTTTTAGTGGAAATGCTTGATTCATATTAATCCAGTTTAAATTTAAAACTCCCACTTGTTGACTCTGTGTATGTGAATTTAACCATTATTGATTGTATATTTGTGTGCGTCCCTCGACTTTGCTAATGGTTCCCATTGAATCTCCTTCCTCCTCCTCCCCCTCCC
>LYUA01000446.1:830000-840395 GCA_002093875.1 Calopteryx splendens | reverse complement strand
GTTTCTACCTGCTTTAAATGTTTTATGATTTATTTCTAAACATTCATTTAATGTGTACTATCACTTAGGAAATGTAGGGAAAATGCTGGAACAGGTACCTTTAGCACTCTTTATACAATACCCCCTGGCCATACGCTGCGAGCATCAAATAGCAAATGGTTGGCTGTTGTTCTCCGTGCTCTTCCTGTGTTTGTTCTGCGACGCACCGCGATTGTATTTGCATCGATTTGTAAACCGATGGATATCTCAAAAAGGAGGACATTTAGTTATAATAAGAAATTCCTCTCTGAAGCTGGGCAGAAGTTTAAATTGTAGGGAATGTCCGGGATTTTCCGGACGTCTTGAGTACCTATTGTGGGGTAAAGGAATGTTAAAGGTCTGTGTAGTAGAGAGATTCCTAAGCAGGCGAAGTGGAGGAAGGGAGATAATGGGCATTTCTTGCGGTATGCTGGCGGATAGAAGGTATGAAGGACTGGAAAATGGAATAACGCAGGGCAAACTAGAGGAAGTCCACGTGGTGCGTAATGGACGTTAGGGGTCCTCCAAACCTACCTTCAAGAGGTAGATAACCAGTGAAACATATTTGATTCACTTTTCATCACCATATTTTATGAAAACATGCGATCGACTACTGTTCGTTCCATTATACGTTCTTATAAACTTTTGATGTTGATGATTATGTATAGCGACAATGACTGCTATAGAGGTGGACGAAACTTTAATGGAGGGGAAAAGAGAATTGGGTTGATCCACCACCACCGGCGGCAGATATACTTACTCGGCTTAATTATTCGTAGTGTGTCCTTGCCGTCCGCTGGAACTCTCTTTTGTCATCAAGATGGAGCGCAGCGGAGAAAGGTGTGGGAGGGGCAAAGAGCTCGGCCAGCGAGCGTCAAGGGAGGGGAGGGGGGAACGGGGGATTGAAAGAAGTTCTCAGCTCTTCCGGAAAACGGAGCTTCCAGTATACAAAGTCACTTTGTGCTTACTGCGTCATAATTCCTTGGGAGAGAACTTCCCGTAAGTTGGTCTCTTTCGCGGTAAATCACTCGGTAACGTGGGCTTGTTTTATCACCTAATATACGTCGGCGAAAATGGAGTCCCCGCCTCTGAGCTTTCTCGGAAAGACGCGGATTTATATCACCTTGGGTGTCTTTTATTCTATTTTTCAAAGTTTTTGAGCAATCGATCTTTAGTTTCGGGCGGAAAATCTCTTGTGTGCATAACCAGCTCTCTCAACGTGGGTGTTTATTCTTCGTGGTACCAATATGACGGTTATTAAATGGGAAAATTAGGGCCGAGTCTTTTCGTGAAAAAAATAATAATGATTTTATTTGCATTTGTTTTTCTTTCACAGTGCGTCTTAATATCTCTGATATAGCGGATGAAATATTATTCATTAAAAGGCACTTACAAACGCAATTACTTTGCGTTGTCATTGATAAGCACAACATTCGTAGTTTGTCCTTAGCTCTGATAATTACTCTATTTGGCAGTTGAGTAATGAAGTTTGTGACTAGATTTCCGTAATATCCGGATGCATACCAGAAAGCTTGCATGTTCAGATTAAAGAATAAAAACACAATGCGCCTGTTAATTAGGTAGAGGTGATCATAATTGGGAGATGAAATTGCTAGCTCAAGAACGTGATGTTACAAAGTACTCTTTTCTTAACAGAGGTATTAAGGAATGGAATGACCTACCGGGAGAATTTCTGTGCCGTTTCCTAACATTGAAAAATTCTTCAGGAATGCCGGGATTAAATCTAATGCATTTATGTTACTTATAATATTTCCAAATCATATTGTTGATCCCTTGGTTATGCAAATGTAATATTCATAGATGTTTTGCCTGTGAATACGGTAGAGTTACCTTTGAATGATATTGTACCTTGCCACCTAGCTGCTAGATAATTTGCATTGTAGTGGAATAAGAAAATAAAATATCAGGGGTCATTGCAAGCCCATATTCTGGCTACCCTCATTGTTTTTTAGTGGGTCCCTATGTTAAGCCGTACCTTTGTTTCGCTCCTCTATTTTACAATTTTTAACTGTCCACAATTTACGGTCTCTTGCTTAAGTCTAAAAAATACCAGCGGTGCGAGACGAGATTCTAGTTAAGCCTTAAAACTTGTTGCTCGAAACATTAACCGGGGGAATTTTTTTCTATGAATTTATCAAGCGCAGGAAAAAAACTTGAAAATTCACGAAAAATACTTTACTTTGTCTCTGAAGACGCGAGGTAGGTATCATTATTCAAAAATTATGCCAGGCGCAACCGGAATGATAAAAATCCGTTATAATTTTCACCTTTTCATCCAAGGAAGAATCCCTGGGAAAAAGCGACTTTTTCCTAAATGCCACCAAAAATTAATATACCAACGACCTCACCCAAGAGGTGACAGTGACGAGGCTCGGGAAAAAATGGAAACTTTTTCCCTCCATGACTTCTGACAATGACGCTAATGAATAAGAGCGTGGAGCATTTTTATTTACAGAAAAGGGAAGAATCCCGGCCCTGAAGTTGCTCTCAAAGGAACCGAATTACGTGCGTTTTATCTGTTTGTGACACCTCATTTGCAACCGCATTAATTCAAAGTCACACTCGAATGTCATCACTTAACCCTCCTCGTCCGGGAGACGGGCGCGCAAAAGCTGTGCGGCTCAAGAATGGCGCACGTTGGTGCTCCGTCTCAGTCGCCCCATTACCCTTCACAAACATTTCTCCCTCCTCCGCGCGAGACGTTTTAACCACTCCGTCAGCGGGTCAACTTCCCCTCCCTCCCTCCCCGCTCTTCTTCCCATTCCCCCCCATCCCGCTTCTCTTCATTGCCCTCACTTGCATTTAAGTCCCTCATTCCATCTCATTAGTCACCGCCACCTGCCACCGCGGGTTCGATCCCTTGGAAAAGAATGCTCCCTCTTACTCCATTTGAGGTCCACGAGGATTTGAATTTATGAGGAATGAAGCCACGCGCAGTCCTCGGATGGCGTGGCCAGGATCCGGGTAAGGTGCCATCGGGGAGAGTTTTACCAACGCCGGCGCTCCGCCATTTGCGGATGCTTCGCTAAACAGGATGTGAATCAGTCACGTGGTTAAAATGAAGTGTTTACGCAAACTATTCGCCGCTTGAAAACTTTAAAAAAACTAGATTTTTCATAGTAAAAAAAGAGATTCAGTATTTTTGTTCAGCAATATGGATAGTGATTATTCTACACCCGCGCCAGTCATTTAATAAGTTTTTTTCTATCTAAGACCCTCAATGATGTCTCGAGACCTGAGGCTTGTGCTTCCCACTATCGGAATGAAAAAAAATGTGGCCACAATGTTTGTAGTATTATTCGTTTTTGCCTGAAGTCTACGGCCGATATATTCTTGCGAGTAGTCAAGGAAGATAAGTACGCGAGGACGGGTAGAATGGCTGCATGTGCACGGGCGGCGGGGCAGGAGGGAAAGGAGTCTAGGGAAGCATTGGGCAGGAGATGATCCTGGTTGTCGAGAAGGATGAAGAAAATATTCGGAAAGGAGAAATGAAAAATCAGAAAGGAACTCGGGTGGTTGACGAGAAAAGCAAAAGAATAATCCAAGATTATCCAATCCAAAATCCAAGCCCTGCGTAAATACGTAGATTAGACCGTGGCGACTGAAGGAGACAGATCGATTGCAGAAGTGATGGATTCAAAAAGTCATTTTCCCCTGAATCACATTTCAGTCAGAAGGGAACAATAGCACGAGTATCCGGAAGTGAAAGAATCTTTTTCCCGAAATTTTCATCAAGGCCCGATTCTTTTTTTCCCGTTCTTCAGGTTTATACGAGGTATCTACGTTCCGATAGGTAGTCTCCTTCAGTCCCGCCAAATGTATTTTACCCGTTACTTCTCGCACGGCTTTTTGTTCTAGAATTATTGTATTGATTTCTGATTTCAAGATTTGGTACCTTGGAAGTTTATCTTGTATTTAGGAACAAGAACACTTCATTGTTGAAGAAAGCTTTATATTCGAGCTCGTGTTAATTACCCCTTCCAGTGCCGACGGCGTTCTCCGCCACACGTGGTTAATAACCATGATGTAAGTAGATGATTCACGTGCCAAAATGTCAGGAATGAACGGCATAATTTTACTGGCAGTTTAGTCCAGTGAAGAAGCGATATTTAGCATGTTCACTGGACCGTGCTCTGTTATTATAATCATTTAGTTTATTCCATTGCATGGGAAGCCCCACACTAGAGCCTTAATTCTCCGAAATTAGTCGTTAGTGATTTTTTTATCTTGCCCAATAATTGTCCCGTTCCCCAGATAAAATTCTTTGTCCCAGAATTATCGACTCGCCCCGGCATATTCTTCGTCTCCGGTCCAAGTTTTTCGACACGTGCCAAATCGTTCCTATGCATGATACGTATCTAAGACTTCATATTGCCTCCAATTTACCAATTCCCTTTCTCATCGTCTTCTCATGGCCTGCACTCCTGACGTCCCATGCCGCCTTGCCGTTATTTTCATACGCCCCTCCGCACATTATTTAGCCGAAGAATGCAGAAAGTTCACGGGAAGGACGCTTAAAAAACTTGAAGATAGATGAAAATGGAAATATTTAGTGCGAACCTTTTTCCATTACATCGAGGACATGAAAAATACCTCATTAAAAGGGAGTTTCATGAATTATGAATCGATTAGCGTCTCTTTTCTCCTTAGACTCTTTCGGTGTCGCAATATATCAATATTAGGTCATTTTTACCCACTCCATGCCATGTGATGGGTGACTGTGGAGCTTGGTAATAGGACTCAACTCATTCAAGTTGGGGAAGGGTGGCAGATTCTTTCATTGTACCGCTTTTACTTAGTATTCGGAATGTTCTTCTGGCCAAATAACACAGGTCCTTTGATTCCATTGTTTTCTTCTGGAGCATTATGCTATGAACATGAGACAAATTTGGCTTACATGAATTTGCCGCATTTTTGATGGTGTAGTTATGATGTAAGCTTCCTTGTAAGAGTTCCTTGTACTTCTTTTTAATGGAAAATCCAGGTTAAGGTTTTGGTACAAGGTGCTGAAATTCTTCCAGTTAGAACTATTCTTAATATGAATAATTTATCAAAAGAGCAGATTAAAATATAGATGAATTCTTACGTTAAATTTTCTGTGGTGTGGATATTTACACAATCGGAAATGAAAATACCTCGACAATTTGCATTCGTTCTTTCCACTATGAACGATTTTGTATTCGCTGGGCGATGTAAAATGAGCGTTTTGAAAAACCTTCTAATATGCAACTTGGGTACAAAACAATAAATCGCCGTCATTTGGAAAATCGAAGTTTCTACTGCAAACCCTTAAATGCACGGGGTTGAACTTACAAATAATCGTTTAAACGGAAAATCGCTGATGCAATCGAAAAAAATAGCCTACCTAAAACTTTGAATTTGAAACCAATTTCGGCATTTTCAATATGTCTCGGAATGTTTTTAATCTGATACCAGCTTATGAAATTACTAGTCATTTTCAATGAAATTGATACAAGTTGGCAGTGACCCAATATATTTTGATCGATGTTATATGTACAGAATCTGGTTTTTAGCACGCTAAAATTAGTCCATCGCAAAAATATTTTCTCATCAGATAATAATGAAATATTTGAAATAGGACCATTATTTTTTCCACCTATCATCACGAAGCAGCGTCGACGTGGAGGGAGAAGGGCGGGCGGCGGGAGATAAAATTTCGCGGGGATTCCATACGGGTGAAAAACTGAAGCTTGGGTTCCCGCGGACTCGTCGGAATCCCCTCGTAATTTCGCGGAAGAGAGCGACGCGCTCCCGCCACCTTTAATCACTCCTGCACTTCGACGCTCAACAACCCACCCCTCGCGCAACCCACCCCAATTGAATTCTCCCAACCTTTGCCACACTCTTTCGGTCCCTCCCCTTCAGTCTTCCGTGATTCGGAGCGGTCCTCCCGGCAGGCTCCCGAAAGGGTCAACTTGCGCCAACGCTTTCAGATTTTCTCAAAGAGGGACTGACTGCCCTCTGCGTATGGTGGCACCGTGTTAGTGGTGCGTTTTGAGGGGTAGTGGGGGGTCAAGTGAGGAATGAGCTCTCCCAGTACTAAGCTCAGCAATAGTGGTTAACACGTGAACATGATGGCTTTAAGGGGCCATATGTAAACCTGGTCAAATGTATTTAGCTTAAGTGAGGTGTTATAAGGTGTGAGGGACGCTAATATAGAGATTTATAACAATTATGAAAGGTAGTGTTATGGTATGAGGCGTGTTTCGGGACTGGGAGCATCGAAGATGAGGGAGGGGGTTTGCAGAAAGCTTGGTGGTTATTTATCCTGTTATTAATAGGTGTTCTACATTTTCCAATGTAGAAGCCAATGCGGAGTTGGCACTTCAGGAGATGAACGACGTTTCTGGAGATGTAGGAGAAGTAGGGTAGGGGTCGGAGGGAATTGAAAAGCGGGTGGCGGAGGGATGGGGTTTTGAAGATGAACCAAGTTTTGCATCTTGCCCTATTGCATGGCGTTTGTGTGGTCTGGGAGAGGGCGGGGATTTTATAAGTGTCTTGATCCTTAGGTTTGCGGGACGTTTGAAAGTGACGAAGGGGCATTTGGGTAGAAGGTTGGCCGTGGCCGTGATAGTGTGGTTTTTGAGATTGGGATAATTTGCCGGAAATACGGAAATCGGATGTTTCTCAGATGCTTGAAATACCTTGACTCCAAGTGTGAGTGGATCCACCTGTGAATGAGTCGTGACTGTCAGCATTGATAGCCCGTTTTCACGAGTGCCCTTCTGCGCTGACACTTCATTTCGTTTTCGAATTGATATATCGGTCTTCCATTTGCTACCACGCTCCAAGAGAGGTATTACAAATGAATTTCAAGTGTAAAAGATGGTCTCTCGGTAACCTTTAACACTTGAATCCCAATATAACAACATTAGTCAATGAATTTGGTTTTCGTATGTTGGCTCTAGCATTCCAAAAAACTATCATATGACATTTCGGCTACTATTAAGCATAAAAATTCAATTATTGCGACCCCGGTAGTTCTTTGGTTATAGTTTATTATTATAACTATTGGTGGTCTAACGGTTAGGATAGGCTTTTGATGGACGCTACACGACAAGCATGACACTAATAATATATTACCTAGTCAAAATATTGTCAAGAGTGGGAGTTATTGTGGATTCCATGATGACCATTGCATTTAGAATGGCAGTCTGAGTACTTTTTTCTCTGATATCATACATTTTAACTTTTTCGTATTTGTTTTATGTTTCCTTGCAAATTTTGAAGCCCCTTAACGATTTCTGGATTGTTTGCTGGTAGCAAAGAAATTAGCGTTGTTGACTTGCACGCACCGTACATATTTGCTATAAATCGTATGACAAGTCACTGATAATGTCCTGGAATGTGCAGAAATAATTTTCTCCATCATCACTGTTTGGCAAATGGCAAATAGGTGTAAGTACCCACTAGTCTGGACTGTATGGTTATATTCATTCGGACGCCACTTTGAATCTAATTGGGTTCTTCTCGGTTAAGCCGAAATGGAGGAACCGTGATTTGAAAGGGAGATCGGATAATTAAAGCCGAGGAGAGCCCACGGGACGTTGAACTATAATTACGGTGCCGGTGGGGGCGGGGTGGAGTGGAGGGGGAGAGGGCGGGTTTCTCGATGATTCCCCCCCTCCTTCCTCGCCGGCCGTTCAACCTGGCCCCCAGTTTGGGTCCACTGCTCCCTCGGTCTTTTGACTCGCGCCGCATTTTTCTCATGATCAACTCGCAGATGTGTGCTGGGGGTTAATCGAAGGCGCTCTCCAGCGCGACCACCCCCGCGGGCGCCGCGACACGTGTGTTGGACAGCGTTCAGAATCCTGCCTGTTGCACAGCTCGACGCACGGAGGTTTTTCCCTGCGCCCCCTGCTTCCCCCTCTTCCTGTCTCCATTCCCCTTTGTGCGCGAGTTCAAGCGAGGAGTAGTCAATGAAAGCGGTGCGAAACGGACGTTGGAAAACGAATTTAAGTCGAACGAGAATGTAACCCGGCCACAGTTCTCGTTTCACAGAAATGCCGGGGGATGTTGTGAGAGGCCACTCTCCTGTTACGTAGGTGTGTTTTTATATTATAAACCTTTGTATTTAGCGCATTCTTCTTCGCCTAATTGTTTGAAGTAATGGGACGTCCCACGCTACCTCGGGCAGAGGATGCCCTTCTTTGGCCACACAGATTTAATTGAAAGTCGGAGGAAAAGTTTCAGCAGCCAACAAAAACTGAAGTAGTAGCGGAAGGATGTCCATTATTAAAATAGCGAATATCACGAGCGTGGAATATTTCCTTCCGCGGTTCTCTGGTTATAAAAAAATAATTGTGAAAGTAAATCGGAATGTAGTACTAGGAGAAAGAACAGCTGTGGAGGAGGTAGATGAGTACGGCATATGTATGGTAGGGATGCGAAATGATCTATGGTAAGATATGAGATGATTGAAGAAGAAACGGTTTAAAATGAATACATCTACATGGTACCCTGGCAAGGGTGTCTCTGACATCGCATGGCATTGTTAGACAGACAATGCCTGTTCGTGACGGTTAGTTTTTTTATGACGAAAAGTTTTGGTCACATTCAGAAGACTCAACAGTTGATTCACGGGTGTCATCTTTTTGCTGAACGCTTCATGGTTACTCACCGGTGATCCAATATGTTACGGATCAGTCGTCTTTTTTTCTACTGTGAAAAATCACCTTTTAGAATATGAAGCAAATGGCGGCGCTCATAATGTAGTTTGCTGAAATTGTTACGGTTGCATACCTATTTTTCCCACGGCTCGGTCATTTGAAATGCAGAAAAGGTGAAAGTGCAGAGTAAGTTCATCTCGGGTTTATTTTTAGGCAGTTCTAAGATATGCTTAAGTAATAGCTTTTTAGCATCGTCGCATCTTTCATTTTTTGGATTGATCGGCAACCTTTAACCCTCAAATTACAGTGGATTTAGAGTAAATTCTTATTTACAACCTCGAGAAGATGTACTCAACTAGTTTTGTAAACTCGATGCTGTTTACTATTGTTATTGAAATCGCTATCTTAATGATGAGTTACAAACAGCAAAATATTCTCTTCGAAATGCCATTACCTAAAAGGTTTAATAAAATTACTCTTGTTAACTTACCAAAGGGTCCTGAAAATAAGTCCTGCTTGGCACCCAGTTGCACTAACTAGCACGTCGATATCAACTCCGGATAATGTTTTTGCTTTCGTTTCGAAGGACAAAAAGATGAGAAAAAAAGGGATCGAGACTTTCGGAAGGGAATTAAATTCTTTATCTGATTGGGAAACCTTTTAAAATCCTTCTTTAGAAACTCATTTCGCCAAGACACGACCCCAAAAAACTGTAGTTTCTCCAAATGAGCACCTCCTTCCAAGTTTTTACGTAGGAACATGAAATCGATCCATGTGCATTGACGTCAAACCAATGAAAAGGCGTTTCGGGTCACGAAACGTACTTCAATTTTAGGATCCATTTTATTGATAATTGTTAATTTTCGTGGTTGAAATACATAGTTTTGGAATATAAATTTGAATCCGCAAAAAATGCAATCGACTACGCTACCCGTGCACACTAGAGATACATTTTATGCATGTCCTCAATTGTGTAGAGCTTGTAGGGAAAAATAGTCTGCGCCCTCAAATGTTTCTCGTACGTTTTGAATGATTCCCATTCGATTTTCGTCATAATTCATTCTACGATGTGAATTATACGGCCCCTTGCACCCTGTTTCACGGGCACGAAGGATTGCAATATTTGATACAAACAAATAGATTCGACAAATTCCGTTATTTCCGGCGAGCGTTATTTCGAAAAGATAGTTTGAGGTATGCTCGTTCGTGTGAAAAATGAATTTAAAAAAATACCATGCATGAAGTTTATAAAACATTATATTTACTATCTATTGAGTGTGCCTTGCATTTATTTAATTTTTTACATTACCCAAGTACGGCAGAGCTGCCGATTTGAAGGGGGTTTTTAATAGAACGTGATATCAGAGACGTGTTGGCATAAACATCAACGAAAACAAGGTTAAGCAAATATCGGCTAAAAGGAGAGCAGTGAGGATTAGGGCGCTACTTATTTTCAGAGGAGAAATGAGAATGGTAAAGGAATGTGCTTGAGGGAATCGGAAACGGATCAATGTTTTCAGGAAGTGAACTCAGTAGGTAGAAGAGACGGTAGGAAAGTGAATTTTTCACCAGCGATAATCTGGGAATAGGGATATGTGGTAATGAGTGCGTGCAGGTAATTTGGCATTGTACTTTAAAATTGATGAGAGAAAGCGGTTCGAGGCAGCCAGTTAAGTGTGCTGTAAATGAATTTTAAATCAGTTACATGAGTTTTATTTAAGTTTAA
>LYUA01000446.1:757581-771220 GCA_002093875.1 Calopteryx splendens | reverse complement strand
CGTTGGCCTTAGTACTGGGTGAACTCTACCCTCACCTACCAAACCGACCTTCGGATTGATTAGTACGATTGATGTAAGGTGAGGTGGGGTAAGTGCGACCCCAAAATAGCATACATCAATGTCCACAAGTCAAAATTTTTTTCCAATTCGGCTAAATTTGTGAAACTCGGCATTTTATTTGATCAGAATTTACCCAACTAGATAGTGTAGTTTTTTTTATAATTTTTTTATGGTATTTCTGATATCAGACGAGTTTTCCCATATTCCATTCTCGATTCAGATACCCTTCACTAGGGTCATTTTACTTCCAGCTGTGTTCAGAAAATAACTGTCTCTAACCTTTAGACGCCTTCATTTAATCCAGCGGAAGGTAATACGCTACCTTAGGTTGGATACAGAGAAGGTAATGGGAGTAATTACTCCCTCCAGGAAATTTAGAGCGTTAAAAAAAGCCACATAAATTTCCAGCCTCGTGTTGAGGGTTTTACATTTATAATGTAGGTCATATGGGAGGTTAATAATTCCATTAATTGCATGAGCTCGATTTTTTCATTGTTCGGTACAGCGCATATGGTAGCAGAACGCACTTCTGCGATAAAAAAAATCCATGCTGTAATAACGCATGATAGGCAAACGCAATCAAATTTTCTTCTGTTCACCCTTTTTCTCTCATTACAAAATCAACCCAACTAAAGGCAGAGTAAAACGCATGGCATTAATGTCCACACGTTCATTTCGTATTAAAATTCCATCAAGCTAATACCTAAGTGAATTCTTATCAAATAAATTTTTTTATGCTATCAGTGAAAACCAATCCATATTCTTGGATAAAGCCTGGGTAAGCCCTTGAAAATACCCAGTACTTGACACTGAGAAGTCTCCGTAATTCAGGAGTTGCTTGCGCGTGTTCGATTACGTCGAATAATTGCGCCGATAAGTCGGCGAAATTCTTCCGTCAAATGCACCAAAGTACCTTCTGAAGTCTCGTTAGTATCGCTGAATATAAACGCGAGACTCCATGAACAAATTTTGGCCGATGCGTGCCATCCTTTCGTCGGTAATTCATTATTTGCTAACACAATAAATCGATCGCGCCAGATACCGCAGGGGTGTGAGGAATAGAGGCTTACGAAAGAGACGCAACAAGCCATGGAATTACGTATGTACCCATTCCCGTTTCACCGCCCTCTGTGAGAAATTTTGACGGAGCCGAATTTCTTGCTTTCGTTTTTCAGCCCTTGCATTTATAAGTGTGTGAAGCATACGGTTGGTAAGGTAAGAATGTGTTATCCGATTTATGATTCGTATCGATTCTTTTATATTTTCGTAAACATTAATTTACACGTGCTTAATTTACCGATTGACAGTCTGTATCAGAGTAAAGGACAAGAAGTTTCCCAGAAATTTAGTAGCATTTAAAGTTCATTCGGTTCGGTCTTAAAAACATAGACCAGAGAAGTCAACCAAAGATGGTGAGGATAGAGCTCACCCAATACTAAACCCAATGGCATGTGAAATTCACACGTTAGGGTAGGGTGGCCACTTCCTTTCCCTGTACCGTCTGGTTTTCCCAGGATGACCTGTGACCAGAAAAATGGTTACACACCTTGGTTGATTCTTCTCAAATGTATTGAAAAGGAAGGTGCCCAGATGTGTCACCTGAAATCGGATCTGGGCCATCTGGTTCCAGGTGTGCAAAAAATAAACGCTTTACCCCTTAGACAACCCCGCTCCCAGTATAGTGCGCTGCTTTTGTATAATGGCTACAAAATGCCATGAGTAAAAAAAGATTTGTTATTTCCTCAGCTATTCCTTCGTAGAAGCTAACGAGTATCAATCACTGATGCCAATGCTCCCATGTCTAGTAAAGGATGAAAGCACGATTTTATGACGTTATTACCTTCATCTGGCTTCATAAACAGCTCCAATATTATTAGCGATCTCCACGATGGTGTGTGAAAAATATTTTAATTTTTTTGTGAGTTTTCACGGTCAGAGATTGTGGATTTGAATGACTTTTGGTTGCTGAGAAAAAGAGGATGAGTGGTATTTGAGGATTTTGAGTTGCGGGCGTGGAGAAGAATGGAAAAACCAGTGTGGAGGGAAGGAAAACAAAATAAATCACCCAGGATATCTGGACAACCATCTGTGGAACA
This sequence comes from Calopteryx splendens, assembly GCA_002093875.1. Lineage (NCBI taxonomy): Eukaryota > Metazoa > Arthropoda > Insecta > Odonata > Calopterygidae > Calopteryx > Calopteryx splendens. Next base: position 769,064 of record LYUA01000446.1, on the reverse strand, counting down.
GTGATATGTTTGGTAATGCTTGTTATTTCCAATGTGCTGAAAAAAGTTAGAAGTAATTTAAATTCATCACCAAAAAATAGTTCCAGCCTTGCTATAGTTAGTCGTTGACGAATTGACTTTGTGGAATTGAGACGTAGTAAAAAATATGGTAAGTGTGCTTAGTGGTTTTTTAGTTGCCCGCTTTGAAATGACATAAAAGCGTTGAAACCATTAGAGGCAGAATATTAAAAAACTTGAAAAATTACCAAGTTATTTATTAACTTCTAACCAGACTTGCTACCTTAAGTGCTGCGTGCATTGCAAGGTGGATCGATCACGATTCTGAATTGGATGCTGCTTTTTGAAGAGTAATGCCCAAGGTATACGAAGTTTGAACTACTTGTCCTTACGATACCACTTTTATAACTTGCCTATCAAATACTTCTCGAATGAAAATTTAAATGCCCTCCCGTGATTTTTCGGTTTACTGCAAGTTCGAACGGAAGTTTTTTCACTCTGCTGGGAACTTTTCACTTGTAGCTTCGGTTAACATACCCCGTATGATTTACTGTTTACACGGCCGCCTCTCGGAATTTTGAAAAAATCAAGGAACGTGATTCAATCCTAAAATTCTAGTCCCACTTCTTTATGCTATCCCAAAGTCATAGTTATTGATAGTTTTAGGCCTTCAGGTGGAAATTATGATGCTCTTTTAGGTTACTTTTGATTGCTGTGATAAGTTAGAAGGGGTTCAGTACACTCTTTACTCCTACGTTTTGACTGGTAGCTTCGTCAAACAGTACCTGGAGCGGTTCGTGTAGACGCCAGCCACTAGCCGACTACCCCATAGGTCAAGGGTCCAAATCCGTGGGGATTTTAAAGCGAATGGATTTTCCATTGCCATGTGAGTTGGATGTGAGTGAATAGAGAAGAAATGTTTGGCATGGTAGGAGACGGTAGAATGTTCATTAGAGAAAATCGTAGAAGGCAGGAGAAGTGAGTTTATAGAAAGGATAGATATTGAGATGCAATGTGATGTTAAAAACTGTGAGATATGATAGAATATTGGGTAAATGGTGGTGGTCTAGATATCTCGGGAAAATTATGCCTAAGATAGACTTTTTTGGATAATTATTTATATATTGATCTGAGTACAAAAAGTGAAAGTTTCAGTCCACACGTTCCCTATGTCAGTGCGGGACGTCTGACATGGCGACACCTCCTGTCAATCGTAGACCAGGGTATATAGTCCTTCCTGGCGGAACATTCCGTGACACTTCAGTTATTCGGCGATGAAACAGTTGACTGACGGATTCATATTACTACTAAACCTAGCACAACCCGCTCGAGGGAGGAAAACAACACCCATTTGCGAAGTCATGCTGAGATGTGGGAAGCATGTGGAGCTGAAAAGCGACTCAGTGAGGGTAATAACAGTGGTGTTTACACTAAGCCGCGCATTACAAATGCTTGGGTTCTAAGGAAATAATATCATTGTGTAATAGTTTTCAGCGACCTCTAATTCTGATTGGTAGAATAAAAATATAAATTTTCTCAGCTCACCAATGGCGTGATATAGAGCGTTCGACTGGTGATCTGGGTGCTGCACGTGCTCAAATTCGAGTAACGCTTCTATACTCCCCAGACAGCTTCAACCGAACGACCCGATCTTCCTGGGAAGCCGCAGTTGGCACAGGGAACGGAGCTGGCCCGGTTACCTTGACTGCGTGGCGTGCGCACGCTGTAGAGTGATGGCGTTTCACACGTATGGGGTGAGTTCTCCAACCTCTCTTACCCTCTTACCTTACCCTCTCTTATTAAACCAATGGTCTGATATATTACTGCTGTTTAATACGCATATCTGCCAGTATGTAGATGAGTGCTTAAATGTGCAAAAGGAGTTTGCTTAGAGTATCCAGGTAGGACAGTTAATGCCAAATTTCTCATTATTTTGGTAAAATGTGTATTGTCATTGATTTTTGCATTTCATTTTAGCGTTCTCAATGCGAAAATATCTCATTTTGACTTATTTTTCAATATCAGATAATATAACGTCACGCTGCTTAATGAATTTTTTCGAAAACAATTCAATTGACTATAAATTTGCGAAATTACTTTTGGATTTGAAAATAAATATACTTGTCTCATATCGCAATTTACTTTCCCAACTTTTCAAGGTGCAAGGTTTTCGGTTATTGGCTAAATATTTTGAAATTTCTTAAAACTCTGTGTATTACTTGTATTCAATAAGTCCGCACATGGTAAAAAAATCTCTAGTTTTAAGTCAGAGAATATAACCATTAGATTTGTTGGTCGATGCATTGCGGTGTCTACATAATTTGTTACTTTATCTAATGGAATGGCCAACCCTGCAGCTCTGGAACTAGAAATAAGATTCGTAAACCATCATTCCTTGGTACAGTTCATGGAAAAATTTAGTAACTCTTTCGTATTACCGAATGTGTTTCTAGTATTATGCGAGTGTAAGCATAACTTTCGCGTCTTCTAACTGTTTCAAGTTAAATCAAGAATCAATAAACGGTTCGATTTACTTTAACGAATTCGATTCGAATTCGATTTACTTTAACGATTTAACGAATCAATTTATTTCGGTAGGTTACGCACTCGCCGGGTCATTGTCATGGTTTCATGGCCTCTTAGGGGAATGACTGGTGCACTGAAAATTTCATTGCTGAAGGAACGGTCTGCCATAACCTTAACCGTTGACGTTCCATGAAACGCTTCACACGAGGACATTCGTACTATTGCCACTAATGAATCCGCATACACCATAGGCAATGGTCGCAAATGATGGCAAGCGTGTGCGGGGGGCGTCTATGGCGGAACCTCTCGCATTTCGAGTGAAATGGCGGCGTAGCATTTCCCCGTAAACAATAGCCTGCTCCCTGAGTCAAAAGGCCTCGGGGGATGAAATACGACGATGATGAACTACTTCCTTTTCACTCGAAATGGAGGGGTCGGAAAAAAAACCCGGACCTTGTTTTGGATCCCGTAATTATCATTCGTTGACCCCGGGGCAGCTGCCCCCCTTGCCCCCTCATCGGTTGCCCACGGTTCCCTCACGAGTTCGCCGCCTCGCCCTCTCTCCCCGGTTCCCTTACACGCCCCCCAGCACACACTCAGACCTACCCGCTCGGGCGGGCGCGGTCTCCCGCGGTTGAGCGCTGCGGCGTGACCGCGGGGGCGATGTTCGGGTCGGCGGCGGAGGGGCGTTTGTTCGGGCGGTGCCGACGGGAATTGGCGCCCGGGGAGGTTTGAGCGCTTGTGATGGGTGAGGTGGGGATGGTGCGGTTGGGATCGTGGTTTGGCGCCGGGGTTGGGGTGGAAGAGGGGCACAGCAAGATGGGATCATGGGAGGCGTCAGTCTCGGAGGAGGATCTCGGGTGGATACGTGTGTGTGTGTGCGATACAGGGTTACCAGCCGTTCGTGAACTATCGTAAATCGCCGCCGGAGAGATCTAAAAGAGATGTCAACGGAGATCTAGAATGTAAAAGGACGACTCTGTATTTTGAAGTTACGCCTGGCAATGTAAATTTTATCAACAAGGATTGAGGTTTAATCATGTAGTGACTGTAATTTAATCATGTAGTGTTTCATCATGTAGTGGAATATCGTTTAAATATTGAGCGGAAGAAGGAAAATTGATTTTATAGAATTCTTACTTTCTGTAACGACCCCTTTAATAATGTCGTCGTCAAAGTGATGTGGTAAAAATAGATGGAATTTAAAATGTATTTTTGTCGAAAAAAAACCTGGAAAATCAATACATATTTTCTCATTAAAAACCGGCAATAAAGAGCCATCGATTTTCTTCCCAAGCTGTGAAAGTTAGATCATGTTTGGGAAGTATAAAAACTGCCGTTTTTACTTCGAGTGCAGGTATCTCTGGAGTGTAGGTCTTTCTCTGAAAATTAATACCAAACCAGCCGATAAACTGATACGGAAACCTGAGTTCAGTAAATGCTTCATTCGTTAACTGCAATGAAATAGTGTGTTCTTTAACCCGTCCGGAGGAAGGAATGGAGATAAAGCCAGAATTTTCGGAAATGTTTGGGTGTCGATATTACCCTGAGGGTACCGTCAGTAGGTTTCGCAAGGTTTTCACACACCCCCCTTCCTACGTGGGTGTTTTCCTGCCGTGAGATTTATTTTGCTAAGGATGTCAGTTTTCTCGTTTTTCGCACGAATATGCAAATGTTTTTCACGCGTAAATTTACAAGTTTTCAATTACAGACTTCTAAATGTTGTATTATATAAGTTCATACATATATTTGCAAGTACTGTAAAAGTGTAGTCAAGATATTATTCCTTTTATTATGCATGCTTGAGAAGAGGAGTAAGGTGGAAGAAAAGACTATTGTAGGTCACAATCTCGCCCCAATAAAGATAATTTATTATTATTACAGGTCGTAAACAAGTATTGCGCGTAATAAGGTAAGAGTAGGGTAAGTATAAGGTAAGCGGCGATCGCGAATGCTAGGCGAAAAGAAATCATTCACGTGCACAAATTTCATTTTCCCTTCGATCGGAGTTCAAGATGAAGACGTTTGGAACCTACATTTCTAGAGTCCACGGTATGCTTCCCAAAGAAGAACATAGTTTCACTTTCGTTTAGTCTCTTCCATACGATTTAATCTAAAAATAATTTTTAATGCTAACGACGCAGGGATGATAATTTACGCAGATACGGTGCCATCTCATTCCCCTGGAAACCGCATAATTTCGTTTCATTATTTCTTGGTTAGGTTTTTGTTTGGAGACGAATGAAGGACTAGCACATCATCCCTCTTACTTAAGGAAGAGCTAATTTTCGGTATCTTAAGTAGCACGCGTAACTTTGTGGAAGTTGATAATGGTGAAGTTAAACTTTATTCTTTTCCGCGCAGAAAATAACAGAGTGATTAACTTCACTACTTCGAAGATCGATTGCATTGCAAATCAGGAAAACAATTCCAAAATAGATTAAAGAGATGGATTCAATCAATAAAAATATCAATATAGTCGTCCCGTGCTTCCTATAGTAATTAACAAGGTAGCTTAAAGCATGCGCAGATATGTTTATAGTATTTTTGTCGTTTCCTTTCCGGGTAGGAAAAGTATAAAAGTTTAATTTTAAGTTATTTCAATGACTTTCTCTCACTACTTTCCCCCACTTCGCCCTGTTCTTGCATACTCGTTTCGTCTCTTGTTACATTCATACATTGTTCCATACATGTGCTACTCTTCCTGAGACTTTTAATATTCCTCATTTGATCTTTTTAATTTACCTATCCATAACAAACGTGTGCAACGACTTAAAGCAATTTTTTACGAAACGCTGCGCACAAAAAAGGTAAATTTAAAAGAAGGAAGGTAAGTTGGACTGGCATTTAGTATTTTTTAAGTTTTTTTTTAATTCAATTATGAATACTCAGAAGTGTCCGCCGTATTCGTTTGACTATCGCGCTCTGATTTCTGATCTGGCTTGCGTGGAAATTTGAAGCGTAAAATGCTTTCCAATTTAGTAGTACCAATTTTCAGCCCTCGTTTCATATTCCTCTCAAGTTATGCCTCTTGATTTTGCAATTGCAAGTTATCCCTCTTGCAATTGGGAACAATTCCAAAATGAAAAGGATGGTCTATTCAGACCTACAAAAACAGAGATGCGGCGACCAATCGATATTCCCATTTAAATGACCGAATGGCTTTTGATCTCTGCATTCCTTCCGGGTTCTCATCGCGAGCGTTGACTTTGTCAGACAACATCTTCGTTGGTATTCCAGTCAGCGTCTTTAAGTTAAGGAACTTGGATTGTGATCGCCTTTATTTATGTCAACTGTTGTTTGTCGGATCCTAGGCACGCAGTATGAACCCGGAGGGATACGGAGATAAATGTATCAACATTGGGAATCCCAAATGGATGTTTTTGTTGTTATATTACACAATTAATCCTCAATCCTCAGCGCAACATGTCTTTGCAACAATTATGTAAGCTTTCCCTACTGGTCGCTCATCTGTGATCCGGTTCGCCCCTACAAAAATATAGACGTCCTCCATGAATGTGACACCTTTCGGCGTTATTTGATGGGAAACTTTAAATGTACTTGTATGAACTATTTTTAAACATGAAGGCAAAGGGGAACTTCTTTCGCGGAAATAATTTCCGCTACCAAACGTGATGTGACATAATGATAAGTAAAATTCTTCAATAAAATATTACAGCAAAGGTTCACTTATGTTTTTCATGCTGGCCCCTTTACCCAAGGATCAGTTCACATAAGCAGCAGTCTCGCTACGCCTGCATATTGTATATATATTAAATGATGTGCAATAACGAAGCAGATGCACTCTATAAGTCAAATTAACTGTTTTTCATTTGTATTGCCGCTACAAATGCGCGGCCTTTATGCTCCTGCAATCTGTTCAAACTAATGAATCGACGGATCCTTTATTTGGATTCATAGCTAATCATATTTATCGGCAAAGGACAACAGAACATAGGAGCTATATAATTCTGAAATAAATAAATATATGCAGCCTGGGTGGTGAAGTGAAAACATTTTATTTATCGGAATGGCAATTTGAGAAAGCGTTAACCGGGGAAAGGCTTATATAATGAAATTTCACCAGATGCGATGCGTAATGTGATTCACATTTTTATCTGCTCTCCCAATGGGTTCTTCAATTCGATTAAATTCATCGATTTTGAAGCCCCTTCTGCCATTTTAAGCTGAACAATTGACTCAAATATTGGTGAATTTGACTGATAATGGGTGTATTACGTTATGACTTATGTAAAATTCTCTCGGCCAACACGAGAGGCACTCAAAAGTCAACAGATGGAATGATGTCATTTAAAATGATAAGATAGAGTAATGAAATTGATTCATCATCCTTCATCGAGCATCAAGCAAGATGAAAAGTTATGATTAAGGTGTGGGTCTTTTGAATTGGCAGAAACAAATGAGTTGCCCTGTACGTTTTAAACGAAAAAAATAGGTTATAATTTACAATAAACGGTTATTTTGAATCGTCGACTTCAGTAGCCGAAGTACAGGGAAATCATAGGGACTTACATACTGCGTATGACCTGAAGTGTACCTTATTTATCATTGATTTTTATCGTGGAGAAAGTATATTCACTCATGTTTTTTTTGTAGATTCGCGAATCGCAGCGAATAAATGTTCCAGGATTAACTTTTCTTGCTCATAGCGTAATTAATTGACCGTCTCGGGTATCTATCAACTGATTTTTTGAACTTATTTTCTTCGTAGCTATATCACATGCTTAAGATTTGCTCAGCTCATTCATGAAAATATCTAATCGTAATCACCTGGCCTTTTTTTTACTTAATTTACTGCGAGTTTTTACGCGATCTGATCTTAATTTTTTAGAGTGAAGCCTAATGCGGTGTCAGATTCCCTTTGTAAATACATTGTGTGGAGGTTACCATCCTAAAACAGTGGACTTCTTTCGTTCATCAGTCATTCAATGCCACCAATTCTCGTAATGGTCTGGCACGGCTTTTCACTCAGCCTCCACAATGGCAAATCTCTTTGCTTTCATTTTTTTTGCTATGGTAGGTGGTTGCTTATGTGGCCCAAGGTATATTTGAGAGATATAGTAAATTATCCTAGTAGTTGTTTGGGCCCGTCCAAAAGCTGCCTTAATAACTAGAAAATAACTCTTGGTCTCCATCATTTCCGATTGCTTTGTCCAAATACTGCAGCCTTGCTCTTTCTCTTCCTGTCTTCCTCTGCACCTTCCCCTTCATTAAATTTGCAGTAAAATTATTGAATCTGAATACTTGTCCCAAAAATTAAATTTTCCATTTTTCCTCTGTTTTATTAAGGCTCCTCTTCACTTTTCTTTTCTTTAGAACTTCCACTTATGTTCCACAGAAGTTTCATATGATAAATGAACCATCCAAAAGGTTGTTTACTATTAAGTGGTAACTAGTGCCATTAGCTAATTGCTTGCCATTGCACCAATTTTGAAGTTTTATCCGATACATTAATATTAAAGTTCGAGCAAGGAATTTCACAATTAGTACATTCCCAACTATTAGAAACATTTTTCGGGGGTTAATTCATAATAGTTCGGCATTTGAAGAGCGTGCAACACCTCATTTTATGATTTCGCAATTTTTGCTTTCCATGCACTATACAAAACAATGAGCATATCTGAAAATACACTAATGATGCAAAAGTATTGGACATCATTTTGTTTATTTATGGAAAATACGCTGTAGAAAGCATTTACGCCTCTGAAAAACCCAAAACGAAAATTTCAATCTACAATAAGGTTTCACTGATAGTGGTGCAGTCGAACGACGTGTGTAGAATGTGGGCCTTGACAATTTATCTCGCGTGTTTGGGTGTGTGTACGTATGATTACAATTCTCCCCTTTTGAACGCTCTCTATTCTGTAACTCGATCGGACAAGTTAGCGAAATATTTTCCGATCGTCATCTTTCTCAACGACTCGCTTGCGAACACGCGGGATCATTAACGATCGAAACTTCGCCATCGCCGAATGCAAAAGACTACGCGTAACTGTGTTCTGCTACAGAATGGCGTTGCTGATAAGAAATATTCCTGGCGAAATTTTCGTTACCGATGGACTAACAACGACTCCTCAACGAGCTACAGCACTAAGTAAACCAGTGCGGTGCTTGGCTCAAATGTTTTTCACGTTTAAACAGCGACCACGACTCCACCGCTTCTCCTCACCCTAAAACATGATATATCTATTGACCAAGTGGATTTGAGAATGGCTTAAGTAAACGTGTAGACGGACCCCATTTCCACCTTATGAGCCGCCCCTGAATACCACGTTAGCGGAACGACGGGCGTTGCCCCCTCGGAAAACGCAGAGGCGGCAAATCTCGGGAACGCCCACGGGTGTGGATAACGGATGAGTCGAGGGGAGGGAAGGGGGGGAGAGGGTGCGATAGCACTCGCGAAGGTGTCTGAAGTTGAGGGGAGTTGGGAAACGAGAGTGGATGAGAGAGGGGGCGGGATGTGAGGACTTGAAAGGGCGATGGAGGGTGATGCCATTTGAGTGAGGCGTCTGGAGACGGACTATTCCGAAGGGGGGGGGGAAGAGGTGAGAGGGCCCCGAGGTGTTGCTTTCTTTTCAGTTTAGTTCGGAACAACCCCATGGGTGGTCCTGGAAATAATTCGAGAGGGGTTGTGGTCGTTGAATGGAAGATGAAGTGCATGGGTTCTTTGTTTAATTTACAAACACTTCTTTGTTTAATTCATATTTTAATCATGAGGAAACTTAGGAATGGGGTCGTTCACTGTGACAAGAGATCTCTGTTTTACTCAAGGATTCAGTTCACGGATCCAAAAAAATAAGGTTTTCTTCCGTAGTCATCCGTTAACTCGTAAAACGAAAATGAAAATGCCGGATAGTTGCCGCCCACTCCGTTATAGTTTCAGCGTTACCTCTTTCGCCAACGGCACCGACAAGCAAGGCTGTAAGCATCGTTGCAAATGGGATGGAAGTTACTTCTGTCCTCCCCTTTCAGAGAAAGGGTTAAACGCTTCGACGTTCAGGCGAATTTAACTCGGAAACTAGGCGACAGACTGAAGAACGGAAGAATATGGGTATTTTTTTTAACTCTATCCGAAATGACTTAATAAAGTCGTGAACGCGCCCATTTCAATACCGTGCGTAGTGAGAACGTTAAAAATATTGGACGGGTGCAGCTTGGTAGCGTGGCAAGCGTAATTGTTGCATATTTTCTGTCTCAGAGAACTATTCTTATCTCACATATGAGTTTACCGAACGATACAAATAGTAAATGAATGCAATCTGTTATGTCATCCATGTTTTCTTATAATTACTGCGTTATCAGTTGGTTGGCTAATGTGGAGTGTGGAGTTCACCGCGCGCTAAAATTACCCCCGGCGTCTGGTAATCACCTATTCGTGTTAAGATAACCAGATCATTTCCCTCTGCCGTACGGGGTTACCTTCAACTTTTGGTTCCCAGATTTTTGGTTCCTTTGGTTCCCACACGACTTAGTTTTAACTTGAGACGTCTTAACGCTTCACCCGGATTTTAATTCGAAACCTTCCGATTAGTAGCCGAACTTTTTATGCTTCCACTTTGCACTCAAATAATTTTAAATTCCACACTCTTAATATTAGGGACGATGCTTAAGAGGTAATTAATTATTTTGGGTTATCGAAATTCCGGGGGAGGGAAATTAATCCACTTCCCCTGGAATCTATCAATGATGCAACTCCGAGTTGAGAAAAATCGGGTAAGGAGACAAATCCAATATTTCGCTGTTCACGACCTTTGTATGCTTATATTTATATTTGTGATGTAGACTTAGTTAAAATGAAAGCCTAATTAAGGGGGTTAATTAAACTATTTGGATGTAGTTGTTATCTCTCGCTAGTCTTATCTTATAAAATATTCGGTTCCATTTGGGGCAGTGGATGCTCAAAAAAATATAAGCTTATCGTAATTTTTATTAGTGTACGTTAACTAAAGTTACATGACAATTACATGCTTGTTCTCGCTGTGTGCTCTTTGGCACGTTTATTATAGGCACCTGTAGTTGGCGTACGTAATAAAGTGCCAAGATTTATGTTTAAAAAGAAAGTTCTTTGTGTTTCCATTCACATATCAAGACGTAGAGCTCCACAGCCTGAGTATTATTATTTAACCAACGGTTACCGTAATAATTCATCCCTTTAGTCGGCTATATCTGTCCATTCTCGGTTATTACCATGTTTAGCATTAAATAATATAATACTGAGCTGCCACATGAATATTTAATATTTTATCTGTGGTTCGTAGAGAAAGAAGATTTTATTTAAGTCAGTAGTGGGGGATATCAAGGCGTAGGGAAACAAGCATTAAATGTGGGAAAATGAAAGGCTACTATCAATCAATCTTCTAGTGGAATCTCTTATCATAGATTTAGTTCGACGATAAATGAACGAGGGAGAGTATTCAATTAAATGATGACGTAGTTCATGGATTCTATTTTTTTATGGAAGTTGATGAACACGTTTATGAATTTCGGGATTGGCCAAGGAAGATCGGTCGAGGGGACCTCTGGTGTGTGACCTTGCGTCCCGAATGGCGGCAAAGGGACATGCAATTTTTGTCCCATCCAGCGACGACTAGATGTGCCACCCCCTCTCCCAAACATTTCCTCCTCCCTTCCCCCCCTCCTGCTTTTCCAATCCTCCTAAACTCGTGCAACCCTCGAACGCGCGCGCTCGCGACCCCCTTCACCAAACCTTCACCCAGGTGCCAAACACGGTGCGTCGGATCCGTTCCCAAATGGAATTGAAATCTGTCTGGGCTCCCCGTCGGTCAGTCAAAGTCGCGTGACGCCGTAAAAACTCCGGGTTCCGTGTTCCCACCCGCGCGCGGGCACTGACGCTCACATCCGGAAGGTATTATCATTCGGCAGGCGGGGGAGGTATAGATTCGTAGAAGGGAGAGGACATACCTCGGGGAGGGAGGGAC
>LYUA01000446.1:665054-688415 GCA_002093875.1 Calopteryx splendens | reverse complement strand
CCCTCACCTCCCCCCCCATTATCTCTCCTCACCCCATTCTCACAAACTCAACTCCAAGCATCCCACCTCCTCAACCCCGCTTTTTCCTTGCCATCCACTTCCCCTTCAGCTCCTCTCTGCCCCCCTGGTCCTGTCACTCTCCCCTCCATTCTCTCTCTCCTATACTCTCTCTCTCTCCTGCATTCTCTCTCTCCTCTCCTCTTGATCACGTTTCCGTCGAAGTCATGACTCCGTCGCCCTCACACAGACTCTCCATTTCTCTCTAACCCCCTCCGCTTACTTTTTCAGCCTCCGACCGTGGGTGTATTCCCCTCCGCCAAACACCCGAAAGATTTGTCCGTCTGTTCCCGTGATGTCTCCCACAGCGATTGCGTGCGTGTGGAAATCGATGCTCGACAGTTTCCAGCCACCCGTGCGGTTGATGCTCAGTTATTCCGCAAGAATTTTATCATCGCATATGATGGTTCATCGTCTGCCTATGTGAAAGAATGTCATCTGAGATGAAATTTTATCGAAAATTACATGACTAATGAGATGGAATTAGAGAAGTGAAAGAAAATAATAAACCATGGGTATTGGAAATCAATTTTTTTTCAAAGTTTAGCTATTACACCGTGTAAAATTACAAAGAAAGTATTCGAATTATTTCTTTCTCTTTGCAAAAGTTAGTTGACTTATAAAGTCAACATTTCATTTTTTTTATTCAAGAATTACATCATTTCCAAGCTATGAAATTATAAAAATAATCAGTTTTAGTGTTCCTAAAAAAGTAAGTTGAAAAATAGTCTGCATTTTATTTTATATTTTGGCTTTATTTCAATGTTAACGTATTTCCCCGGATATAAAATTATGAAAAAATCATAAAATTTGTGCGGATCTGCAAAACTAAGTTGAGCAATAAATTCAAAATTTCATTTTTTTACTCAAGATTTATTTTAATTTACCAGTGCAGGGCTATAAAAAATATTAAAAAAATACGGATTTATTTGCTTCCAAAAATGCAAGTTGAACAATTATTTCAACATTTTATTTTTTATTCAATTTGAATTAATACCTACATCTTAAGTTTAGACATATTAGTGAAATTTCATATATTTCTAATATTATTTCCTCACGATATGACAGATAAATAATGGGTATGCAGGAATATTAAAGTGCCATGAGGCACAATTCAAAGTTTCACGAATGAGGACTGAAAATAGGGAAAAATGAAAGTGGGGAAAGTAAATCGCAGCGAGGCGATTGCTTGTCAGCACTGATTTTGGGCGTCCAAGGTAGAAGGAGGATGATTGTCCTCCCTTGATGCCGACTCTTCAATTTCGGTGGTAAAACAACGATGGTTGGCGGCACTACGCTCGCTCCCCCCACCCCTCGTTATTCTAAATCTCTTTTCGTTTTACGCCCCTTCATCCTTCGGACGCTCGCGGTGCCCCCCCCCCTTTGATGGAGGCGACACGGATGAAAGTCACCCCGTGCGGTTTTTATGGGACGGCCCCTACCGAGTCGCCAATTAAGGCTGCATTTAACGATTGCCGATTTTATTTCACTGTGAATCCTACGGTCGGCTCTCCAAACGGGAAGGCAGTAGAGCTGTTAGTGGTTGCAGTACTTATTATGGAAGGCATTCTGGGCGTGAGCTCACGGATTGGTGGGTTATTTGGGCGTAGGTGAGATGAGCACCATCGGAGAATGGGTGCGTGGGGAAAAACGTGTCGCCGTCATCCTGATCTACGAAAGGGGCCAACGGGGCCCTACGTCACATCGGACATCCCAAGTCCTCAACCTGATGTTCCTCCAGCACAATAAACAATTTAACGTCGCAATAAACCTGAAAAATTCGAAGCTTGAAGAATTAGGACTGCCTAAATTGAGTGCGAGCACAAAGTGAGACACAAGAACCCCTGGAACTTAAATCAGTTAGAATTCGTCAGAATTAATTAGGCATATTGTGGACTTCGTCATAACAAAAAGGGATAAAAACTATCATTTCTGATTATAGATTTTCGAATTGAGCTGAGTTGAAATGTTACGTGTGAAGGCTGAAATAAAATGCCATATCAATGCACGAAAATTGTTGGGGAGAACAAATATTTATGTCATTGGTGATTGAGCACCTGTAAAAATATGTCCCACTTATCAACTGTCCTGCAACTCCACGCCAGTGCGTTTGGTCATCTGTTTGCCAGGGTCATCATTCCAGAATCACTCGATGGATTCTCATTGAGTAGGTAGAGATCCTTATGAGGGGAAGAGGCGTACAAGTGACGCCATTTTTGCTTTCAGCATTAGATGTGTAATTTGGCAGGTAAGGAAAGGATTTAATGGAGAAGAGGAAGGGTGGGGAAAGAAAAAGGCATCGCGGTAGCCTACATTCATAAAAATCCGGCATTGGGTCACCAGGTTTAACGTCTAATCGGACGGTCGCAGTTCTACACCTTAAGTGGTCTCTCTGCGCCACGTAAGTAGGGATCGGGATATCATCGAAAAATATACCACCACCGGGAGTCACACCGGGTCACTCAGGATGTAGACCCATTATTGTAGCCACCTCACCATCTCAATCCTCGGTATCGAGTAAAACGGCGTCTAACGTGACGTTGCAACTTGAGATATCGTACTGGGCCGTAGTCCAGTACGTAGAGTGCTGAGATACTAACCGGAAGCCCCGTGTTCGATCCCGGGTGACGCCTCTTGGACACCCTCAGCTACACTCCAGGTGTGTACCATTTTTCCGGTACTAAGTCATCCTGGGAAATCGCAGGTGGCTCATGGAAAAGAACTGACCCCCCCCCTCCCTGATGTGTAAATATCACATGCCGTTGGGTTTTGTATTGGGTGAGCTGTACCCTCACTTACTAATCCGATCTTCGGGTTGATTACTGTGACCATATTGAGTGTAAATTTAGCCGTTAAAGAACTCGGTAGTATGTATTTCATGGCAAAAATTATGTATAGATCCTTCACACTCTGAGGGCTTCCGTGTCTTTTAGGTGCAACCATATTTTATATTTTTCATTCTTGGACAACGGTTCGAAATTTCTGTATGAGATCACAAATGACCTAGGGGGAGTATGGGAAATAACTAAATTCAGTGAGGTAAAAGGCGGATATTAAATTAAAGGGAAATGACTTCAAAACGGACGCACTTATGTTTTTGATAAAGAGAATGTGAGGTATGATTGCTTAGTGAGTGTATGCGACAATTAAATGGTCAAGTAAATGATCCGGTAGGTATGTATTGGCAGAAGTTTTGCGAAAGATGGTAGGAAAGATGATGAGATTGAAAAGACGTAAATAACCGAAAAAGAAGTTTCCGGCAGTGCGTAGAGAAAATAAAAAATGCATGCCTAAGTCAATAAAAATGCTATGTATTTAAGAGTATTTCTTACATTATTGTGTAAAAGGGAATCATGGGCATACTAGGATTAGTGGATAAGGGAAATATCTTTTGCTAAATATAGGAAGGATATAGTGACGAAGGAGTAGGCCATGGAAGAATGTACATTGGGTGAAAAATGGGAATTGGCATTGATTGTGCAATCGGTAATAAGCAATTATAAAATAGGTCTAACGCATAGAAATATTTGATTATGTTGTTAGAATAGACGAAATTCGAATCACGGAACATAGGTACATGAGAGAATAGTATATGAAGTAAAGGTGTGTTCCGAGAAAGTCATTGGTAAATTTTTCATAGGGACTCCCATGACAAAAAATATTAAAGATTTCAGGAATGGAAGAGCATATTTACAAAACTATATGAATGCTACAGTGACGAAATAAGCACTTAAGAACAGAGTAATATGGAATAAATACATGAAAGCGATTGTCGTGAAAATGCTTTACATTAAGCTTTTTTTTGACTTCAATCAACTCCGAGTGGGAACGGCGTGAATGGCATCCATACAGTTACACATTTTTACGGCATCTTAGGGCCTTTTCGCTTCTGTGAGACTAAAGATGAAGATTTACAATATAAAACGCGGTAGGGCGCTAGATATAAAAACAATAACATGATGTTTTAGTTTCAAGCATTAACAAAGAAGTCTGAGTAATGAAATTTCGTAGTATCTAAAGTGTTTATCAAGAGTTTTGTAATATATTTAATATTGAATCTTGACTCAACTTTCTGGTGAAATGAGGCAAAAAACATTGAATAACGAAAAGTGGCCGTTCTTGGGTGATGATTAAAGGATGATTACTTTCTAAAAGAATTAAAAGGATGATTACTCTCAATTCTCATTAATATAACGTTATTAAAGAAATTCGGGACGTATTTCAGACATACCACTAACCTTTGCATGAATTACAATGAAAAAAAGGCTGTACTAGTGTATTGAAGAATATATTGTGTATTAAGGAGTTAGAGTGTAAATGTAGGAAGGCATAAAAGTTTTATGAATTCATAGTTGTAAAAACTTGGCACTTCTATTCTAAAAGGGATGAACATTAAAAGTATTAAAGCAGATTCTCAAGATAATAAAAAGTAGAGTGCGACGAATTAAACTTCTTTTAATAAGTCAAGGGGTTGAAACATACAGAAAAATGCTGTATAAGCCCGCTTCGTTCATCTATTATAAGGTGAAGAATAAGCCACCATTAAAAAATAAAGGTACGCTATTAAAAAAGGGAGTACACCATTATTGTAGTATATACACGAGGAAATTTCTTCAGAAGGTATTCGTTTAATACTTCTTTGTTGTACAGTTATTTTCAAAGAGAATTTAAAAATACAAATTAATCGTGAAAATCACTATGATTTTTAATATTTTTAGCAAATTTAACTACTATTTTCTGTGTTTCGTCTGTGCTGTGATTCATGCTCTTACCAAACATTGGCGTTGAGTACATTATGTAATTTCCACGAATTTTTATCCCAATAAATGCATGAACCTTTTGGAAAATATGCCTCAACTATCTGGGTGTATGATAATTTTTCTCTAGTTATCCAATGGATTGCATGTTTTAAATTCATCAAATCATAACATGCATGTACTGTTTTGCTATGGACTCAAGTCTCCATCTCACAAGCAACGCTTGAAGGAAAGACGCTGGCCAAATCCCATATGCCCCTTATTTATTCACATAGGCAGCTTACGAAACAGATACGTGTTTTAAGTAGCATATATACTTAGGATACATCCTCTTGAAACTTAAACCAACAATTTTTGGTCTGTAACCTTACTTATCTTGTTTCTAGTTGATTTTGGAGAAAAAATATCATAACGCATCTATAACATTCTTTTATTGTAACTAATTCAGAGATTTTCTTTTTTTATAATTTTCATAAATCCATAAGATTGACAGTATCTCTTGTCACATCTTAATGAAAGGAGTGACATCAGTTGAGGAAAAGCTGTTGACTTTGTGAATGAAGACTGCAAAATTCGAATCGTCTAAGAAAGAATTTTCATTTATTCACCGTAAAATTTTTGATTGATGCTGGCAGTTTTGACTGGTATAGTACAATAAGTAATACTTGATAACAAGTGTTCGTGATTTGTACTTTGAATCGACGAGTAAATCTATTGCGTGTCATTGCCGTATGGTTATATTTTATTTTTTTCTCCGTCCTAATTGCCCCAAAGTACCTCAGGGTGTCGTTATAATCATCAGTTATAGTTTCGGAGTTATTATGTTCACTTAATCGAACATTTATGAACGCATGAGTTGTTCATGCATGCATGGGGGAGGCAGAGTACTCCTCAGCAAGATTGACTCCATTGTTAGAACAAATGGTGGAACTGAATTAATAGTTCACTATGTAGTTTTTATAAAATATTTTTTACGAGAATAAAGCTCCATCACTGACAAAAAAAATTCATCGGACAACACAGCATCAGCATTAAACAATATATAGTAATCTATTATAAGTTCCGATATAATTACGTAGATTGGACTAGCTAGAAGTACAATTTCAAATACGAAACATTTTAATCAATATACTGTGTTCTATTTTTTGTTTCTAATGTTGATTGGGTTAATTATTTAGTTGCAGTATGTAATTTCAATGTCTCTCACAAGCCAGGACTGGTTATTATGTCAGTTGCTATAAGTAGAAAAAAATCATTTTACGCCTAAAGAAGTTTGGAAATCATAATCGAAATTATGAAATTGATGACGCAGTTTTAGCCGTAAATTTTTCAAGAAACATATCATTTTCCTAGCTACTCTTTTTATGATAAAATTTAAGCTTAGGCAGGCTGGATATTATAATGAACCGGGTTTCCTATAATTTTATATAACGCTAGTCCCAATATTAACATAAAAGCTACATTTGTTTTTTCATTTGTCAGGTATAATTAAAATCAGGTATAAGCTCAAGCGGATATAAATATTACCTTGTGTTACTATTTGACATTTTAAGTGATCGTCATATTAAGTTATCCATGCCATTTTTTTGTATCTGCCCTCCATTCAATTTTGCTCTCTGACAATATCTTTATTCCTGTATATCCCATTTCAATTACTTCTATTCTCATTTCTCGTTTCTGATTCTTTAGCTTCCTCTGACTTAACTTATCCAAAATGTCCCTTCTCTAGGGTTTTCCATTTAGCTGTTCATAGACTACTGTTCGTTTTAGTGTGTCTAAGTCGACTCTCCTATTTTTTTGCGTCTTCTTTAAACTTCTCTCTTTATTTTGTGAGCTATATCTTCATAAGTCTCCGAGTCATTCCATTTTACTGTCATTAAAAATCTCTACCAGCACCTTTCCTTTCCTTATAAAATTTTCTTTTCCCTGCTGATACTAGCATTCACCTTTAACAGCCGTAAAAAATAAAATTATAAATTTTCCTTTTATAAATCGTTTCCAAAGTTCACTTTAGCTTACAACCCAATAAATAAACATCCTCATGACAAAGATTGAGTATTGATTTTGTGGAAATAAGCAAGTTTTTCAGATGTTGTCAAAGTTTTTGAGATTCCCTGGCATATTTACATATCAAACGAAGACATCTTACGTAAAACTCCTGCTAAAAAATTTCCCTCTGGGAAGGTAGTTTGGAATAGGACATGTGTCCACCGAGACAATTTTTTCTGGGCTAAAATAATTTCTCATAATAATTTTTTATAAATTGATGATAATATAAAAATAATGGAAAGGTCATCATAAGATTCTCTGAATAGTATTATCTTCATATTAAATTCGTGTTATTTGTTAATTTCTAATGGAGTGTGACATGATAAACCACTGAATTTACGTTTATCATCTTACACCTACGCTTAACTTTTTATTCTCCGCATTTTTTTTTCGCATTGCTATTGAAGCGTAATAGTAAACTATGTATTTGTTTGAGCATTAAACGAGTAACATGGCTTCATAATGAAAAATTTTGGTGAAGGTACTCCAAGACCTCTTAATTACCTATAGAAGAAATGCGAAATTGAAATCTGTTAATCAAAAAAATAACCGTAGTGGCATAAAACGTGCCTGAAAACCATGAAGAATACAAAGCATTATTATAATCGTATTGCAAATAAAACATTTTTTTGTAGTTGCTAGAGCTATTGAGATTTAAGTCTAAAGATGCTCCGGCATAGATAAGGGCCTCTGCTATTGGGGAGTAATCTATTTACGGAGTTTCCTCTTCTCCTCCTGGCCTTTTTTTTAATGACGTTTTTTTGTAGTAGGTAGCAATAAGTGTGTAGTATGTTTGAGAAGAAATTGCCTATACCTGGGGAAAGTTATACCTTCTGCGGTAACTACAACTCTATAAATTTGGTCTTCTCCAATTAATGACTCTAGCTGACCTAGTTGTACCCTAATTAGTATGCTTGGTGAGACCACTACCCATCCCTTTCCAGGCGCCGACTACTACAAAATGTTTTGGTGTCCTTTTTGCTGGTGAAAAGTAATCATTGTAAATTGCAATGTCCAATTATTTGTATTAATCCTAGTGTTTGCATTATCTTATAAATTTCATTATAATATAAAAATGAATACTCCTTACCAGGCCATTATACAATCAGGTAGAGTTTGAACCTTCTCCATGAGAAACGCCTAGAATCCAAGTATAGTGTTTTAAATCGGTGGAAAATCGATAGTTCGGTATGGAATGATATTAAGCAGAAAAATAATCATTTTGATAAATATTTCATGAATGAAAACACGAGAAAAGTTACTTCTAGACTAGTGAGAGAGAAAGATATGCGCATCCAAAACAGTATCACCTACCCAGAAATGTATTCTCATGATTACCCTAGGAACTACGTGGTATGTGCACATTTGAATAAGTAGTCTCAAGTTGAACGTTTATTGGCAGGCGTCCTCCAAACTTGAAGAGTAGATTTCACCATCCTCATAAATTGCTGCCGTAGTATTACTTAGCTAAGAGAGCATTAGCGCAGTGGAACTCCACATTTCACTAGTCCAAGGGGCCAAGTAGAAAGAAATTCGTATTATTCCATCAAATTAACATCCATTCGTGAAGTTATCCTATAAGATGACGTATTTTTATTGCATTTATTCATTCGACGCTATTATTAAATATTTTAGGATTGAGCATGGGTTAGAGGTTTTGTATTTAGTGTTTGCAACTTGAACATGTGTGTTACTCGTCCTCTTCCGTCGTAGCTAGATATAATCGAGCTTGAAGAGAAATAAAAAACATTGTAATCTCAGAAAACTCTTCGTTGATAAAATTTGATTTCCATTTTTTTTCCTGCATATTTCTTTGACAAACCAATCACCATATTTTATACTCATTTTAGGCTATTGTTAGCACCAAATTCAAAATTTTTATCCGTTTTGTTTTGTCAGTCTGAATGCATAACATTTCACGAAACTGCAGAGGAATAATTAGAATAGAATTGTGCAAGGATGATCCTGCTTGAGATTAGTTTTTCAAAATTGGGAGTAGTGAAATTTCTGGAGATAGTTGCGGTGAGAATTTCCATGATTACATTGCGTTAATTATACTGCCTTAAGAGGAGTTAATAACTTAGGGAGTACGCGGAATACTGTACCAAAAGAATATCCTTACTATAGCGAAACTCAGATTTGAAAGTTCTATACAATGAATCAAAAAAATCTGTAGTAGATTCAATTTCAATTTCCCTACTGAGTACGTTGATTCATTTCCAAACGTTTTTTTCGTTTCGATCTGAATCACAATGATTTGACTTCTTTAAAAACGGGAAAGAATTGTAATCTAAATTTTTTACCCTTA
This sequence comes from Calopteryx splendens, assembly GCA_002093875.1. Lineage (NCBI taxonomy): Eukaryota > Metazoa > Arthropoda > Insecta > Odonata > Calopterygidae > Calopteryx > Calopteryx splendens. The sequence continues at coordinate 679,244 of LYUA01000446.1, read as the reverse complement.
GGCAATTAACTGCAAAAAGATTGCGATGGAATTATTTCAAGAAAAAAAAATAAAATTACTTAATATGCGGACAAAATTTTTTTTATGATATTCTCTTATCATTTATGAATAAATTGTTTATTAATAAGAAGAAATATATATTAAAAATAGTAAATTTTAATCCTATCTATGCTTTTATTTCAGAGCAACTTAGGACGCTTTCATTTTTAATTCAGACTTCAGGTATTTTAAATTAAAAATTAAACAGAGAAAAGGATAAAATAAGTTTTGAATAACTATTACACAAAGATAAAAGAGCACTTTAGGAATATATTTTTGGATGAAAAAAGAAATAAGAACATCTTCAGTTTTTTCGAAATGATGTCTGTGCCTTTCTAAATATCTCCTTTAACTGGAGGCATCTGGTTAACTGTGTCAATGCATAGTGACCACTGTAATAATAATAATGACATATTTTATTTGCTCGGTTCAATAAATATCAAATAAATATTAAATAAATAAAACAATTGAGGTGCTCGTGACTGAAATGGTTACGTCGCTGATACCACTTTTGACCTTACGTCGATGTGCTTTACATTACACGAGAGGTTAAAACATTAGTGTTTACGCGTTTAATGGAAATGTGTATTTCACTCCAAGTCGATGAAAAAAATGTGTATTTCGTCCATCAATTGACACGTGCCCTGGAGAACTTTTTTAGTCCGGTATATCCATAGTGACCTCACACCTACCCCGCATTTTCTTCCAACCCTTTCTCTTTTGACGCCGCCTCCTCTCATGTCATTTTCCTCCCTCTTCCCATTCCTGTTCCCCCACCCACCCCCCAACCCTCTATTCCTTTCCTCCGCCTCTTCCCCTCTCCTCCACCTCACCTTATGCCCTTCAACACCCTTTTCTCCACCCCCCCTCCGGTTATCCCCCTCCAGACAACCCGGTTCCTCTCTATTTCTCATTCCCTCACCTCCCTCCCTCTCTTCCCGCTTTGACCCTATCCCTTCCCCCCCTTCATCCCCCCCTCCCCGACCATCTCCACAACCCTCGGATTCTCTTCCCTCCCCCGTCCCCTCCCCCTTCCTCCTCCCCTCCCCATCGACTCTCACCCATCCCCTATCCCCCTCCCCGAGNCCCCATCGACTCTCACCCGTCCCCTATCCCCCTCCCCGAGAGCCGTCCTTTCCCTGCTCCCCGCCGGTCCAAGCACTCGGAAGTAAAACCCTTTCACGACTAATTGCATTTGGAAGTTTAAGAGGCAGAGGAAAATCTTGTAGAGCCCGTTGGGGATGGAGAGGGGCGTGGGGAGTGGGGAGGGGGAGATCGGGAAAATGGTGGGGGAGAGGTGAAGGTGAGGAAGGGCTTAAAAGTGGGTGGGGTGAAGGGTTCCTGCGTGTGTGCAAAGGGTTAGGGTCGTATGGAGGGGGAAGGGGTTTGGGTGCCAGAAGGTGAGAGCAGGATGGTTGTGGGTTAGAGATTGGGAGGCGGAGGGATACATCAGGATATGTTCATAGTATTGACTCCCTCGCAGGAAGTGATGGAATATTAATGAGAGAATATGGGGACGGATCCTTTTTTGGTAGTGCATGAATTTTGTCGTTTTCCTAAGGACATAATTTCCTTTTTTCCGAGATTTGGAGTATGGTCGTCTCCACCATTGGAACCGAAGCACCGCGACTCCTATTCTACCAGGAAAATTCTCGAGCATTATTTTCATCCTTGTGACGAGACGGTTCGCGTTCTTCTTGAATCAGAGCAACTGGTTTTTTTTTGTAAAAGAATGCCGAGCGAAGAGGACTGTGCTGCTGGGATATATCTGTAGTTTTTGAGGAACCTGTTTTGTTATATGCAAAAATGTTTAAGTCGGGGATCGTAATTTTGCTGGTAGTCTTGGGAAGGAAAAAATTTACAATCAGACTATCAAATGCCGTACAATGAGTACTTACTGAACGTTTGGCTTGGTAAATGCATTAATGCATTAGGTCTTGTCAAGTTTTTGTTTGGTCATAATTGATCTTTGATACTTCAGAAGACACTTCCGTAGCCAGTGTCAAAGAAACAGCACAAAGGTGATCGGGTTGGTGTTGTGACGAGTATATTGGTTTCCCACCCAAAGAGCCCGGGTTCAAAACCCTGTGGTGGCAAAATTCAGTTGTAACCTCATCCCTACTTGAGTACTATGTGGATAGCACGTCAACTTCTACTCCGTCCGTCGGATAGGACGTCAAAGTTGTGGACCCCATGGTGTCTTTCGTTAAGAATAGTCGAATTCTGGCCTGGTTTTCTCTCCACTGTTCATCCATTCCCTGGAAATCCTACTCCTACCATAATACCCACCTACCTAGTATAGCAAAAGTGCTTTCAGTTGACGGAAGCTTTCCCTCATAACTACTGTTTCTGCTAAACAAAATTGCGGGTTTCTCAAAAACTGTTTTCAGGTTGCGTTTTTCGTCTAATATTTTTTTCAAAAGGCTACTCAATTTGAACTCCTTCAGGGTTGCTAACAAATATGAGGGACTTGACAATAAAAAAATTGTAAGTCCCAGAAATGAATTTATGTAGTTACATTTCAACTGGTTATCTACATGAATAAACATGGACTCCAAATATGGTCTCAGAATAAGAAACCCCATCAATTATTTTCTCCTCCGAATTGGAAAATGAGTAAAACGTAGATGTAATTGGAAAAATATGCCATGTAATACTTGTAAATTAAGGCTATTGCCAATTTGGAAAATTTTATTTAAGTTTCGCGCTGTTGCCTTTGGCATAATCTGGTGCGTTATCATTAAAAAGGGACGGGGTAGTACAGGGGTTACAGCCTACAATTGTGGACTGGTCTGATTGACCTGACTTGCCCCGAGTTTCATAGGAAAGCGATGGCGGAACAGGAAAATACTCCCTTATGGAGCGCACTTAGGGATCTCTAAATGTATGAGGAAATGCACAGTCTTAAAAGAAATTGGGAGTAGCGGATAATTGATTTCGATTCTCCAACGGCTTGGGCTACATGGCGTTACTTAACCTAGTAGATAATCCTATGGGAGACACAACTTACTTACCCGAGGCGAAGCATACTACCTGATCTACCTGATCCGGCCATCGCGATCGGCATGAGAGAACCATGCCACCAAAGTCTTGAGTCAAGTTATTACAATCATTCACGTAATTCATTTATTTTTTCCGTGAGTGTGTATATTGAAGAATTTTCATCGGAGATGTGTTTATTTCAATCACCGACCTCCCAGTAATAGCCTTGATCTACATGTGTATTTGCATGTGTTCGATGCCATTTATCTTCTTGAAGAAGAACTGTTCGAACATCTATACTATCCAAATCAATGATGTTGTGGTTCTTTTGATGAGCTGAGGTTCGTAATGGTGTCCTTTGTTACCAAAAATCATTAAGCTTTAAATATTCTTTTGAAGAACGTGCTTTTTGATTTTTGCCTACAAGAAAGAAGGAGAAAATAAATAAATCTATTTCACTATTTATTTCATTTCTTTGTAAGAGATGAAAACTATCGAATTTAACCAACTTAACGGATAAATTACATTTTAGATAAACATAGCGGGGACCGGTTGATCGGTTGGCAGGCAATTATACCCGGACGGGTAGTTTGGTTTAAAGTTTATATTCACGTGACATTTTTACATTCATCATCATCAGAACGTGCGAGTGTTCGTGTGGAATTTCGTTAGAGCGGCGATGCGTTCCGTTTGTTACTTTGTGATATTCTATATTCAATTATTGTGCATAAGCGCTTTTCGTTTAACCTGGGAAGACCCGCCCACTAGCACTCACTTGCCCTTCCCCTCCACTCGAGATTTCTCCAACGCTCCTCGACCTTTAAAGGGGGCGGTGTTTTGGAGATAATCGATTCCTTTTGACCCCTCTCTTTGAGTGTATGGGCTTGAGATGCGGCTATCGGCCGCGGTTGTGACAGTAAAGACTTTCTTCTATTCCGGAGCCGGGGATTATTTTAAGGATAGATCCAGCGGTAGTTTCGTATGCTTATGCATGAAAGAGTATTTATGGTATAAACGGAAGATCGAGGATACATATTTGTTAGATGCGTAATCAACAAACATTTTTTTAAATTTCGACCGAGTAGTTCTCGTCTAAAAATGTTTGATGAGGCAGGCACATGTCATCAGTACCCCCGGTTTAAAAAATTTTATTACGTTTAAACATCATCATGTAATTGACTCGAGGACGAGAACACCTTGCAGTGCACATACGCAATGCGTATGCAGTGCTGTATTTCCAAATTTCCGCACAGAGCGTATTATTTAAAAAGTAAAGCAATCACAAACGGCAAAAAGCCTTTTTTTACATTGGATGTAATAATGAAAATAAACAACAAAAGTAAAAATGAGCAATAAATGATAAAAAAAAAATAAATTACAGTAGAAGCGGGCCCATAAAAATCAAGAGGCACGGTTAGGGGTGACTAATTTTATAATTTGAATTTAAGGGAATATTTAAAAATGATTGCTGATTGAGTGAGTATTTCAGGGAAGGAAATTGAATATTGTCAGAGAATTGAATATTGTCAGAATTCGGTAAAATAGGGGAACAATGGGAAATGGAAAGTCGGGATATCCGAATATTTAGAATACCATAACTGCTAGTGGGACGAATTGTAAAAGAGAGGAAGAAGGCTGTCAGCATGGAGATATCTATTTAAAAGTTTTTTCCAAGAATTTGATATCTGATAGTAATCGACGATGGGAGGGATGAGAAATACCAAAGGAAAATGAAGATAGAGTTCACGGGTTGTTTCTGAAATGGCAAATTGTCACTAAATCAATAATATCATGTCCCCATTTGGGAAAATTGCCTTCGTAATTCCTTCCACTTAAGTTCTCTATCTACATGATGAAGCCCGGAATATATAGGAATATCCGTGGTTCCATTTCTCTTTCAGCTCACGGAATGGTTATGGTTCTTTCGATTGAGGCCTGAGAGAGAAATGTCTTCCATGCTGCAAGATCCTTTCAAGTGCTCTTCCATTCTCCATTAGGTATCCTATTTTATCCAATTCGATTTTATGCCGTGAGATATAACCTATAAGGTAAAAAAATAGAAGTGTGGGAGGGATAAATTGAGCGCCGTGTTCATGTTATGCATTTGACGCCACTTTGTGCCATTTTCCTCCACGATGGATGAAAATAGCATAAAAGACGATCAGACTAAAATGAAACATATTTGGACTGAACTTCATTGCATATGTGGATGCACGAACAAAAAGAAATAAATTACGGTGAAATACCCTTTCTTGTGGCAAATATAGTATAATGAGTGTATTAGTTTATTATTGAAAAGGAAAAAAAATGATGACAGGGTTTTATATCTTTTCTTGTTAAACTTTTCTAAAAGCAGTGTGAAAATTAAATGTTCTAGAAATTTCTCAATCAGCGTTACCAATTCCATGAAATGTTTCTGAGACGTTATATAAGTACCTGTTAGTCTTAATCAGGTCGAGGCTGATAAATGTCCTCTGTAGGTTCAGTACCTGTTATGGAGTACATACAGTACCTATTCTTTGGTATCCGGGTTCTAGCCCCGGTTTAAGCGAATCACTTGTGAATTGTGATTTTTGCGCATAAGTGCCTATTATGTTTACGATTTAAACATACATTTTGCTTTAAACCATGAAATTTAAAAAACTTACCTAAAATACCGATTTTAAATATCAGATTTATTTTTCATTTACATAATTGTTAGAATAACAGTATAAAGTTAAAGATTTCCTTTCTAAATAATTTTCATTCTCGCATTACATTACATAAAAAATAATTATATGTTGGTATTTCGCAGATTTAAATATTTATGTGATTTATTTTCGCTCGAATCTCCAGCTAAAGACGATCACTTAAGTAATTATAATAAAGATTCTTATAATTGCTTACGCGGTCAAAGAAATCTTACTGCAGTTTATATAAGTGTTTGGAGATAAAGATTCATAGAGTTAACTTTTGCTAAAATTAGTTAGACATTAAGGTTAGTAGAGACATACATACAAAATAGGTCAGACATCAAACATAGGTTAGACATTAAGGTTAGTAGAGAATGCAAAGCAAAGAAAAGAAGTCATTTGAAATCTATATTTTTTCGTTGGAGAAAATAACCATTTACTTTTGACACATTTTGCACATTAATATACCGCTCCAAGGTAAATTTAAGATACTTATAGAAATTTCAATACTAATGATTTAAAATGGGGCGCGGTAGTCCAGTGAGTAGAGCGCTGAGGTATTAACCCGAAGGCCCGTGTTCGATTGCGGGTGACCCCTCTGGGCACCCTCAGCTTCACCCTCACTTCACTGTGTACCATTTTTCGGGTACCAGGTCATCCTGGGAAATCACAGATGGTGCAGGGAAAGGAACTGACCCCCCTACCCTGATGTGTAAATTTCACATGCCGTTGGGTTTTGTATTGGGTGAGCTCTACCCTCACCTACCAAACCGACCTTCGGGTTGAACACTCTGATTGATAATTGATTGATTAAAAAAATATATATTTACTCCCCTCTTTCCTTCGGGAATCATATCCTACATTACTTGCCGAGTTAGGTTTCTGGTACCCATTATACCCTGTTATATGAGTGAAGCGAATTTTTATTTACAACAAAACTAAGTATAAATTACTGCTAAAATTATGGGGCTGCTCAATCTGTGAAAAATATTATTTGGATAATGGTACATTGCAATCTAGCCTGTCCATCAACGGGCGTTATCCCATGGTACGCTCCCTGTTTGTTGTATGCACACCAAGGTTAAAGGATTTATTTGGCGCATGCAGCTATGGCTTGATGCGGAAACATATGCCCAGCATTGGAAAAGATGGGAAAAATGTACCAACCTAATGCCATCTCTCTCGATGTAATGGGCGAAGAGCTCTTCGTTTTTTCTGTGCATGTCATACACACATTCACATCCTTCCGCACTAAACAGGAAAAATTCACTGCTTCGCTGAATGAAATTGAGGAGTGAAGTATTTTGTGAACCAACAGGAAACAAGTATTTTCGAAATCATCCCTTTTATTACGTTGAGGCATCCTTAAACCCACGCGCCCTTGAGGATCGTGCTCGTGGAGTGGCATAAACAGACTCGTACAGTAAAAATATTGTGAAGCAGGTAGCGCATTATTTGGAACTTACCGCCAAAATCTCTTACCTCATTTTGAGAGGCACCCCATTGCTAAAAAGGAAACAAGTATTTGGGTGTATGAGGGAGGTTTTATTGAGACAAAAGCCTTGCCCTCTTGAGGATTAGCTCGGTCGATCGGAGCCCGGCAACGCGCCCTTTGACAACTCCCCTCTCCGCGGACTGTAGAGTCTCCGTGGCTAGGGGAGAGCTAGAAAGGGTTGGTCGAGAAAATTCCTGAAAATATTCGCAACGGCATTCCCGCTTCAAGTGGTTGACCAGCCGGTGAACGCGGGATTTTTTCCTATAGAAATGTTACCTACAGGTTACTATTGGGATAACTTTACTCGTGCATATAAACTTCGGCCAAATTTTTGGGTTTGAAACCTCAGAGGTTGTATTGACTCTGTGAACTGATATCAACAAGAACGGCAGCAAATATCTCTGCGACCAAATTCTGTGCCGGACGGCTGCCTTTCCTTACAATACACATCTTGTCTGTAGAGAAAGGGGGACAAGTTGGAGCAAAATTTTCTCCTCTCCAGAATGTACTACTAGGACTACTTTCTTTAGGATGAAAGAGTGAAAAATTGTATATAACTGATAGTTGAAAAGGCCATAAACATTAACTTATGATTCAGTGGTGGAAGACTCCACAAAAAAAAACACTGAAGGTTTTCGCGAAAAATATTTTCCACTTTTATTTAAATTTGATGGAATATGCTGATTTAGCGTAAGCGCCAAACGTTTAAAAGAGTCGTCGACTATTTTTCAGATTGGAATTTATAAAAAAAACAATGTTACCTTCTCCAAAGAAAAAGAGAACATTTGGTTTCTGTCCAGCTTATTTTTGATTTCAGCACGCTGTGCATCGTCCATGTAAAAAAAACCATTGCTCATTCCTCCTCTTCATTATTTCATGAAATCCATCATTCAGGAAAAAAAAACATCGGAGATGCATATGGAGCTCCGCCTTGGAAGTCGGTTCCGTGATCGCTCTATCCTTCACGGCTGACTAACGGACCTTTGGCGAAGAGTGCATACGAATACTAAACAAAAGCCGATTGGGGGCACAAATCACGTGATGGAGGATGAGCATCAAGCAGCGAGCGCAGTCAGATCGCGACCTCCTTCCAAGCGTTCTTTCCCCGAGGTAAGGAAGGACCTTTTCCCCTCCTTTGCATTTCAATTGATTTTTTTTCTGGTGTTGCTCCATCTCATTCTTCTCCGACGCCTCAGATAGACGTAAAACTATCACTGCCAAGGTTTCTTCTACCCGTCATTGAATTCCATGGTTGGAATGTTTTCCTATCATATTCCGTTTTAAGGAGCGCCGTGCACAGCGTTCATACTTACGGATATTTTAGTGGGCGCTCAAAATTCATTGAAGACATTTAAAAAAATATATAAAAATTAAAACTCTGCTCGAGGGGATCGATTTGATTTATCCTCGGCCGTTTATGGGTAAAGCATTGAAATTTCAAAATATCAGTTATGGAAGTTTAGCACTTTGAACTCAACGGGGCCCAATTCATTAGAATAATACCACGACGTGTCAGATAGTTTTTTTATAAAATATTTCCAAAAGTAAATGTTATCCAATTGCGTGCAAGTAACTCCATTTATTGCTACAAACTATTTTAAAGGTATATGGACAAAAATAGAATAATATCTTAGTTATGTGCAGAAAATGAAAGTGAAGCGCAGTTTGCTTAATATTACTCGGCCTCCATTGTATTCACGGTTGCTAATTTTAATTTTATAGAAATAATTACAGTCAATATTTTGGTGTTTTTAAAGCAGTTTAAACCATATTCTTATGAAGCCTGAATTTTCTACGAAATAAGGTAGACATTACTATAATTAGATACCTTTATTTAGATCGTATAGGTAGATACAAGTAATTGCTAGACCTTATTAGCCTTCATGACTACATGTACATTTTAAAATAAGTTTGGGTGTAGAACCAATATTTAAGGAAATATTTATCACCATTTTCCGATGCTTGCTGAATAGTTTTTGCCTCATTAAATCTGTAGAATTTAATGGGCAATATTTTAATTTTTATATCAATCCGGGCATAAAAGAAATGTAGAATTTCTAAAGATTGCAGACGCTTTTAAAATATAATTGGATAATGATAAACCAAAAAGTGACGATTCAAATAGAGGAAAACGTGAAAAATCAATGTTACGGCGCTGCGAAAGTATAGGTATTCTGAATACCGGGAGCTATGGCATTTTCATTTTTTTATTCCATATAACAGTGCAAATTTAGTACGCAAATGGTATCCGGTTGTATCGAATACTGCCAAATTGTCGCCCTTATCTTTCACATTTAGCTGGCGAACCATTAAGTATTTCGATTGAATAAAATCTTCTCATGAAATAATATATCAAAAAAAAAATTGGCCCTCACGTCGCTTGAAGACCCATCAAAGTTAGTCATTGACATTTTCTCCTATATTTATATATTCACAGTCTGAAATTCTTATTGAGACCCGACTATTGAAAATCTAAGCTTTGAAGTACTGTGGGGCATCATTTTACTCAGCAGTTTATTTAAGGTTTTTTTTTACAAGCAACAACAATAAGTTCCGTGTTTCAACTATCTAGATCATTGCAAGGTTATATGGTGAAGTGCCGGATGGCATTATCAGATGACGGTTCAAATTAGATGAAGCATATAGGATACAGAAGATACAGAAGGCTCTAAGGACTACCTAAGGAAAAGCGAGAAAGCTGTAATGAAGGAAAAATATCGGGAACTTAATTTAAACACTTAGGAAATGCCTCAAGTAATCGATGGTGAGTTCATTGTTATTCTGTAGAAAAAACAGATGGGGAGGCAATGGAAGGAAGGACAAGACACAAATCAAGAAGAATGTGCAAATAGTACTCTGTTTCGTTGTAGGCACATATTGGGATCGCTTTGAATTGGTGTATTCATCAAAGGTAATCTACTCTTTGAAAATCCAAATCATAAATATGTACTACGTCTCACGTGAATCAACCGTCGTTTGCTGCTCATAACCTTCTTATATAATTCGTACTTATTACCTGCTTTCATACTGTGTATATTCATTTCACTTCCTATCCGTTTCCTGCTTACCAAACATTCTCCCTGCTATCGCCGCCTTTAACGTCCCAGTGTCTCTCAATTTTTCCTCCGCCAACTTCTACTGCCTTTTTCGGATTTCACCGAGCAACTTCCTCTCTTCTCCTACCATGTTTAAAGCTCCTTTGTTAATCTACTCATCGTCTCCATTGAACTCATTTTTCGCATAACCACATCTCAAAAGTCTCTAATGTTTGCTCTTTCTATTGCCTTAGTGACCAGGCTTTGAATCCATAAACTCCTACCCTCCATATTAAAGTTTTTATGTAATCATTGCTTTACGTCTTTTCTTGATGTATCCCCTCAATCAATTACCTACTTTATACTGCAGTTGCTTCTTTCGCCAACGCTATTTTTCACCTAATATACACACAATAGATGGGCTGTTATGAAATAAATATCGAAAGTGCGTTGCGGGACACCTGACTCGCGAAGTGAAAACTTGAATTGCTGTTATCTCCTCTCTTTTTCTTATTCTTATGCTCTCTCTTTCCATTTTGACTGTGAGGGGTTTTAGATGAAGTGGGGTTTTAGAATGTTTTAGATATTTTTCATTATTGTCGATAGCAACGCCTCCAAACCTAACTCTTTGCGCTTGTATTGTCCATTGTGCTTTAAATTCGGAAGGTCAATGTTTGCACGATTATCTAAATTTTTCACTGGAAGTACAAGTTTATTGCTGCATAAACTCGCTGGATCTGTTAATTCATTAACATGACTACGCCATCCTTGACGATTTAATACAAAAAGTGTCCATCTTTTTCTTTTCGTAATAAAAATCTCTACACTACACGTGTACAGTTTGCTTACAATTTATCGAAAGCCTTCTAAATTCTTCTTGTAATGGTTTCATGGATTTATTTAATTTAAAAATAAATTATTCTCGTGCACAACGTTAAGAACTAAAAATATATGATATGTACATTGTACATAATGTTAATATCCCGTGCATTCGAGAACGAGAGAGAGGAAGAAGAAGAGAGAACGATGAAGTGGGAACCGTAGGTATGACATGTAGATGGTGGTAGGCTTCCTGCAGTTAACTGCGGGTTTCTTCCACCTCAACTCCATGTCCCTTAAACTGCTCTGCCTGTCCCATTCCTACAAGAAGCTGTACTTTGCCCCGCCTTCGCCATCATTCTCTCGTCGTTCCATCCACTTTGTAGATGCTCGAACATTTGTATGCACCTGTAAAAGACTCCGTGACGGAATTTCGTTTTACTTTTCGTGTCATTTCTCGTTACCGGACTCGCGAGTTTACTCACAATGCACAAATTTGATCCGTAAAACCCCGTATAAGAAATTTTCAATTTAATAATCATCTTCAATGTTGAATAATTCAAGTATATATAGCCACATGGGGATTATAATAAACTCATGTTGTAAACAAAGTACGCACCTTTTACTTGTTTTTTCCCATTGGAAGTAAAGCTTTTATTTTCCAAATAATCGACTTCACTCACTGCCTGATGTGACTTTACAGAGCTTCACCCACAGGTCGCAATCTCCCCATATTGTCCTGGACGGATTTGGCATTCATAGATTAAGCGCTGACATTGACATTTCAAGGGATTGCCTGCCATGTCTATTTTGGTCAGCTGCTACCTGTTTACCTCGGAGATTCGCCTCGAATGTTTTCTCTGGGTTATTTGCATGAAAGACCCTCATTCCTCGGGGGATTGTGTTGATGCGGCATTCATAAACATTCAAACGCATCGTCGGTCAGCTCAATAGAGTTTCCCTTGGGGATCTGATAGGATGGAGGATACGGGGCTTGAGGGGTTGGGCGTTTGTCCCTTGGAAGGGCATTCAGGCCCTGGGAACAACCTCCATCTCATTCTCCAGTCATTTCGGCCACCTCGAGTGTCAACCTCTGGCGATATGCTTTATCTTTGAGGCTTGCCAGACTCAGCTCCTCAGAGCCTTGTCTCATTTCACACCAACTCCAATTATAGGATGACCGGGAACATTAGCTCATTCATGGGGATCTCCTTTATGCTTTTCACCCTGTAGAAATATTTACTGACCACATTAGACTCCGTGAGTTATCACACCAGAGTTTGACTATATATTGTTAGCACACGTTGTTATGGGTACTACTCGTAAGTGAAAACTGCTGAATCTTTCTGTTGATCTACTAATTTTATTTTGATTTCATTCCTTTAATTGAGTAGTTTTATTTTGAAATGATTCCACAGCGACAATGTCTTATTAGTGGTCGTGTTTAATTTGAATGGTAGAACACCGACATGTGCAGCGATATCAAAGGTTTTAGTATCATGGTCTGTAGAAAGATTGAGTAGCAGTAAATACTGTAGAACGATATAATAAAGGTACCTAAACAAACGAGAAATTTTTTAGTGAAAAATCATTCCCCTGGACCAGTGTTAGAACCAAGGTCCTTCGATTTACGGCCAAATTCCTCAGCGATTTAAGCTAGGCGCCATCGTCTCCTGCAAATTTCTAAGGAATTTTGAAGAAATAAGATTTTACAACGCACTGCCACACGTAAATGTCATTATATAATCGACTGGGCACAGCACCAAAATGCATGATTAAATTCTCCGCCGCGAAATTTCACGCACTTGTGTGGGAAGACGATTCAACTCAAGGTTAAGGTTTCGCCATTTCCTGCAGTTTCTTTGGATTCATTGTTAACGTAAGTAAGTATTTAAATGAATATACATGTAACTAGCTTCATTCGGAAAAACAAGTGTAGGCTTAAGAACATTTGCGATTGACATTCGTGAGGTGAGAGTGGTAAGATACAGTGAACACTCATTTTCGGAGTGAATCAATGCAATAATATTTTTGCACACGTGTACATCTTTGTGCGTACATTTTTACTGGTTTTATTAGGAAAGAAAAATTTTGCCGTTCAGGAAAAAAAAGACAAAATAACGTACTGTGAGAATACAGAGAACTCCCGTTTTAACCATCTCAATTAGCGCAATTTCCGGCCTCACGGACAACGGAGTAGTCCCTGATCCTTTCGGATAGCCCCTGCAAATGAAGGCTTACTGAACGCGAAAGCCAACGTTTAATTATCATTCCGTTTTCTTCGTGGATGGAGGGTGAGGAGAGGGGGAAGAGAGAGAGAGAGGGGGAAGAGAGAGAGAGAACTTCGGTGCGATCTCCCGCGCTGTCTGTCAACCGAATTAGGGCGGTCCGCTCAGCCGTTCTCCGTTTCGAGAAGGGGCTCCTCTCCTCCCTCTTGAGCGAGAGGACTCGTCGTAATTTGTCACAAAAAAAAGAATCCGCGCCGCGGAAGAGAGCGCGGGGATGCCGTCTCGCAAAAATTCGATTCCCATAACGTTGGATCCCGCCCTCCCGCTTTGCTCCCTTTCCGCCGCCCCGCCTTGTCTCTCCCGTCGTGGGCTGCCAACTCCGACGAAGCGGCTCGGCGCGGGGGCTTCGCAGTCATAGGGTGAAAGGACTCCTTTCCGCCACACTCGGAAGATAAGAGGATTTGATTGAATCGGCTCATGAGGAGTCGTCCCAATCGTCACGGGGCGGGACGTTAATTTCGAGGTTTAACGAGTCGTGAAATGTCTTCGGGGGCGTTTTCGTTCGACGCGCGACGGGCCGAGTGTCTTTATTTTACGCCATCGTGCGAGAGGAATGACGAAGTCGAGTTTAAACGGAAAGTGGAATGCCTTTAATTTTTTTCCGGAAATTGATCGTTTGATATTACTTGAGAGTGATTTTTGCCGACCGCGTGATGGCGTATAATTGAGAAACAGTCTTTCTCTTCAAGGCGACAATCTTCTTACGTGATCTTAACACTATTATTGCCTACTTCAGTTTATTCCCTGAAGAGTACCCGTGCAGATTGAACAAGAGAAACTGGAATTACTCTATAGTTACTACTGTTTGCTATATATATATATATATATATATATATATATACATAGTTACACGAAGAAAA
>LYUA01000446.1:633025-651007 GCA_002093875.1 Calopteryx splendens | reverse complement strand
ATATATATATATATATAAGATGACTTGGAGATAGAACACGACAGGAACACTCATAAAAAACAAAACATTACACTTTCTCGCTAATTTTCGGGAGCTACGCCCGTCTTCGAGGCCAAGAGAAGAAGCCAAGATTTCTTCTCTTTGCCTCGAAGACGGGCGTAAGCTCCCGAAAATTAGCCAGTAAGTGTAATGTTTTGTGTTTTCTGTGTGTTCTTGTCGTGTTCCATCTCCAAGTCATCTTGTGCATCGCCTAATATATATATATATATGTATAAACATATCTACTTTACGCAGGAGAATGAATATTTGAATATCCCTGTGTGTGGATACTAGATATTCTACTCGTCTTCATCATCCGGAGTATCTCCTCCTCTGCACCCCATATGACTCTCTATCTCCCATCCTCTTTCTACGGCTTCTTATGGCAGTCATTCATCGAAGGAGGATTCTTCAGAGACGCCATCTTGGACTCATGGGTTTTCCCTTGTACGTATTTTTTTCCTTCCTTTTCCCTTGCCTCCACCATCTCATCCATCAAATTTCCCCTGCGAGATCCTGAATACCAATACCCTCCTCATCTTTCATTTCTCTCCCAGGGCCCCGTCCATTAATGACGTCACCCACTCGGTGGGATGGGTGATTCGGCCCAATGTTGACGTAGTCCAACAATGAAGGTGGGGGTTTCGGGGAGGGGGGGGAGGTTCTGTGCTTTGCTAGAGGCAACGGTAGTTGATAACTAGATAAACTCTATGCCAATATACGGCTTTTCCCTTCCCATCGACTGGGTCTGAAATTGAAAATGTTACTGTTTTCCATTCACAGCAACCAGCTCGGCAAGATTTGTCCTTGCCTTGGCCTCTCTAGCCCCTTCCGCAAATTTTCGTCATCGGGAGTTATTTGCCCTTAATTGGGCTGTGTTGTACGAGTGTGCGGTTTGCAAACACTTGCGGGATCCGTCAGAGGGCGATGAATTTCCTACGAATATTGGCATATTGGAATATTGAATAAGAAACACCGAGAGGTGTTTGGGGATGTCGAAGGCTTTAATAGAAGGGAGAACAGTAGGCAAGCGGAGAATAGGGAGGAACGGAATAGGATTCTTAGGACGGAATGAAGACGCTAGTAGGTATCACGAAGAAACGGTGTAAGGCAAACGATGAGCCCACGCGAAACTTAATAGTCGTTACGCACCGTCCTACTCTTTCTTTTAATAATTCTGCGACAAATGGTGGTGATAATAATAAGCCATAAGACGTTAAGGTTTGTATTAATGCATAATATCTCACGGGTACACTTTTTAAATACCTCCTCTTTCCTCTACTGTCGTCTCACACCGCCTTAAGGTTCTCCCTTCTTTGAGGCTTAGGGGTGTTAACACAATTATACCTGTATTTTCCGTATTAATTAGGTTTTACCTGATGCTGCCACTAATGAAGAACAAAAATTTAACACTTTTCCAATTTTTTGAAAGAATGTATTTCCGACGCTCTTTTCGACCTGCTGAGCCACTTTCAGGCTACAAGTCGTGTACCTGATGATGGATGGCTCAGTGAGTCCAAACGCGCGTCTCACATAATGTTTATTGTTCGCGTAGAAAATTTCTGTATCTTTTTCCTTCATTATGAGTTCCTTCCACCACAGCAAGCCTGAAAATGTGACTCTGATGCTGCCACTTCAATAGCGGAACCGGTTGTACGAAGTAAATACTGTTGAATTTACAAAGTTTATTTCCATGTGAAGGTATCCGTCCTCCCGAGTTCTCTTCGTGGGTTGAAATCGTAGGCAAGAATTTCGTCACCGGTCCTGGAGTCGTCTTCAGGTCAAGGTTGAAATTAGTTACAGTTTGGTCGCCTGAAGTAGAAGCGCCTGTCCCCCCATAGTCCATCGGACCTCTTCGTTTGTTTGTTTCGTACCCTGCCAAGAATCTCTTCCAAGTTGAGGAGAGGTTTCAACCGTTTTCCCGGTCGAAATTTTTCGAGGTCCTTAGTTTTTTTTTCCGCTTCCCTGATTATTCTGAGATATAACGACTTTCTCCTGCTAAAAACTTTGTCCACTCGAAATAGATGTGGTTATCCATTTACGACCACTAATTTTCCTCTTTGGGAGACCGACTGATTTCTTTTCCGCATCCCTGACATGCTCCTTCCTTCTGCATTCATATGATCTTCCTGTCTGACCGACTTAAACGTTTCCTCAGTAACACACGATCTGATACACACCGATAAGCCTAGAATGCCCTATTTCGTACTAGGAATGATATCTCTGACTTTACTTCCATCCATGGAAATGGATGGATGTTAATGAAGGGAACTCTCTACACTATGACACCTTGTTTCCTTGTGTCATAATGTATAAAGACCTCGTAGTTACAACTGGGAATTAATCTCTCCGCAACCCCTCACAAGCCTACCCCACCGGGTAGCTGGTGACTGCAAGTGTGCCCAAAGACGCGGGAACATAATCATGCGTTGGTGTGTGCGGGGGGAAGTTGTGGCTTTCTCTCCCACCCTTACTCTTTCCCTATCTCCACTTATCTATTTTGGCTCCTATTCACGCGACCTCGGCCGGAAGAACTTTAACCCTTGTGTACCGATGGCCACAGGATAACATCTTCCTCGCTGTGCTTTCTCCTTTCATCACTGTCACCTCAACTTCCCCAGGGATCGAAATCGAACCACTATTCTGTTTGTTGTACGGGTATAGACTCCAGATAAATACAAAAGTTCAGCGCACAATGTTATCCTCGGGGGAAGATAAACCGCCTAAGCAACTACCCTCACAGACATGTGGGGCGTAGATGCATGAAAGCGTGGAGAAACGCGAAAGAATTAGACGTCTCTATTAAATTTGCACATGAAATGCGAAAAAAGGAAATAGGAAGACCTTCGGTGGGACCTGCGATGAGAAAGACAGCCTTTCCATGTACTCTACCGGAACTTTTATAATTTTTTGAGATAAATATCTCGCCTCTGTATAAGCATAGCCACATAACCACGCCGAAGGTGGTCCGGCCTTTAAATATACTTAGCAGGGATATTTAGAAGATTTCACCAAAGCTAGTCTCATCCATTTGAATTTTGAATAGCTGCCCTCTCCACTCTACTGTTCCCGTAATTAATCCTTAAAAATCTACTTTTGGAGGCCGCTGATATTATCAGTAAAAGTGCTTATTCAATAATTGAAGGGATAGCCCTCTTTTTAAACTGATGTTCAAATAATAGTTGTGTAATATTCATTTCTACGAAAAAAGATACAAGGTCTGATAAAAAAGTAATGAGCTTGTTCTTAATTTTTCTTCTTGTTTGTTTTCGATTGAGCACAACTGTATCATTTTCATGTATAAGCGTGCTTTTAGTAAGGACTATTACCTGAAAGTTTTACGCCGTAAACGTGATATAATACGAATAAAACGACCAAGATTCTGGGGAAAACTCCTG
This sequence comes from Calopteryx splendens, assembly GCA_002093875.1. NCBI lineage: Eukaryota > Metazoa > Arthropoda > Insecta > Odonata > Calopterygidae > Calopteryx > Calopteryx splendens. The sequence goes on along the minus strand of LYUA01000446.1, from coordinate 647,570 downwards.
GATATCGTGCCACTACAATACTACGGCTCACCCATAACTAGTTTTGAATAATATTTGGCCACAAACAACGCTGTTGCGATGCCGCAACCACAATAGCCACCATATGTTTAACTTCTGTCCCCTATGATAAATTGAAACTCAAAAGTGCTACGATATATGTCTATAGGCGGTATAAAGAAACGTTCGCTGAGCCAAAAGTGTATTTAAAAATATTTTGCAAATAGCGATAGCAAATGTAATAGAAAACGTTAGAAATAAATATTTTTTTATAAAAATTAAAAATCCCGTAAATATTTTACCAGACTTTGAACATAAATTATCATGTCAAGCGTTCCCATTATGGTCAAATTTTTTAAAATATCCCGTCGTGGATGAGAAGCATGTGCCTTGACCCAAACGCTCTTGTTATTTGAAGATACATTTCTCAAGTTAAAGTTGAAGCAGATAGTTATTAGCTTCATAAGAACCATTGTGTATATTTTTTATAAATAAGGTGAAAGGCATATGTTTCAAGCTACCTTCCGTCGAGTATATTCATAAAATACAAAATCATATATGATTTTTACTATCAATGATTATTTTTTTCTTCCCAAACACTCCCAAATTTCCCTAGTTACGGTGTGTCAATTTTCACAACACGCCATACATTTTATTGTTTACCACGAATTATCTTTCATCACTGCTGTACTTTACTTTATTATCAACGTTATAACTTTTAAAAATTGATTTTAATTTGGCTAAAGCAAAGCAAATGAGAAGAGTATTCGTATCCTAGACCTCCATGTAGACTAGCCCGAGCCTTATTATGTGCCAGTGTATACCGCTGTAATTTGAAAGGAGGTTTTACTCTAAAGAATGGAGGAGAAGAACTTGAAAGGAAAAGTTTCATAAATTTGTATTTTCTCATCATTTCGATCTCATCGTGCAGTCTCATTTATTCAGGACCGAGCCGTAGATAGGTTAAACTCACGAGATCAATTTTAACTCTTCCATCTGTATTCTATATCTTGTGGATCACGCGTGTCCGCATAGTCTACATGGTGTGTCACAGAATAGGCAAAAAGACGCGGAAACTTGAATTTGAATACTTTTATGGCGCAAGCGCCTTCATCAGTGGAAGGAAGGAGAGAACTTTCTATGTATTATTGTACAGAAAAAAATTTAGATACTCATTTATCAAACTACTGATCTTATAATCAAAATGCTCATTACTCCGAGCGTACCCTTGCGGAGGTGTTACACAACAATCGAGGAAACCCGTCCGTAGTTCTTCACATTTCTATTGATGTTAAATTTCAAATAATATATTAATTTTGAAGCCAATTCACCGGGTGTCATAAAACTGTTGAACAGCACGGAGGATTTAATTTCACTGTATTAAATTAGGCACACAGGAATCAATTTTCCTTTAATGACTTGCTGTCCTCCTGACTCTTCCTGTTATTCCTCCCCGAGCGAGAATCGCAGGGAAATATGCAGATGTGATATTGGTGTCTTAATCACACCGGCGACACTGATTTAAATGACGAAATAACTACCCCGGTGCAGGTGGTCGCAGGAGTGTAGATTGGTACTCTTGTCTCCACTTTGGTTTCACGTGGAGAGCATGCGGTTCAGGACAGTCGTATACCTACTTTGTCTCTGAGTTTCCCTTCACCCTTCTCCTTTCCCTAATTCCTGCGCCTCCGCAATTGCCTTCCCATCTGCCGCCAATGGTTTTAATCTCGAGCGTCTATCCCACTGCAATTACCAGTTAGTAGATCCTCAGGCTTGGAAAATACATTTTAGTCGTTGTTTCCCTTGTAATTCTCTAAGTACATTGCAAAAAAATCCCAAGCGTTGTAGGAATTTTTTGTTGTAGTTGATAATTATTGTCATATTATCGAATATTTTATGCACATTGTTACCGAAATATATTGTAATTCCTGAACGCATGGAACTGCAGGAAGTCCACCACTGCGTGACTAAAGGCATAATCTTTGTCAAGTGTAGGAATGTATTAAGTCTCCTTAGGGCTTATACAATTGTTTAAAGTCTAAGTAGGCTTAGTATATTCTTAAATATTGAAAACCGTGTAAAAGCTAGCTCAATTTTCATTTCATTCTTGGAAAAAGTTGCTCTTTTCTCTCGTGCTAATTAGGTAGAGGGGCATAGGGTGGACTTGGGGTATAAATGAAACTTGATCGGCGGCTATGGAATACCTAGATATGTTTGTGGAGGATATATATATTAATTCAGAATTTTAGCTAAGGAATTGTAGCCATTGTTAATGATATTAAAGCAGCCGCGGGATAAGGTTGGGATAAAGGTAAACAAAAAAATCACGGACGCAACTGGATCTTCGAGAGGAATTAGGGCTAAGCTGAGAGTTTAACTAGGAGATCTGAACTAGATTAAGTGGTATATTTCTTCTGTTTCAACTGCATCCTGGGCTTAGTAGTGAGGCCATTTGGGGTAGATTTGCGTCAACAGTGGGGGGGGGGGGTTTACACCGAGAAGGAATCGTGAACCGTGATTTTATCTCCTTTACCTTACAGCTACATAAATCTAAGTAAAGATGTAAGAAAAAAATCACCTAGAAGCGGAGCGTAGCGTTGTATGTTGTCTAAATCTGTGGAATCATGAGGAATGAGGATGATTGGGGAATGTGGTCTTGAGAAGAAGGTGTAAAGGAAGATAGAAAAACCAGCAAAGAAGAGCGGGAAGAGGTGATAGATATAGCTGGAGAGAGAAGAGAGAAAAGAAATTGGAGGAATAAATGGAAGGGAGAAGAGAAATTGAATGTAGAGATTTCGGTAAGTATTAGAAGATTACAGTTAAAGAGGTTAAAGTGGGAAGAATGTCGAGGTAGCGTGGGGTAGGAAAGGAAATAAGTGGCATTTTTGTTGGAATGAAGGCATAAGAAATTATGAGAAAGCTGCGATTGTAATGGTTTGGAGTCTACTGTGAGAGAATGCTGCAGAAGTTGGTGGCAATATATTTAAAAGATCTAGAGAATTTTACCTTTAATCAGGAATCTACCGAAAATAAGAAAAAAAAGGAAAGACATATTTATTTGGTAATATGAAAAGGATTTGAAATAAAATTAACACTTCAATGCAAATTCAGTGCTTTAGTTCGAGCCTAAAATGTAGATTATGACCATCCCCGACACACTGGATTGAGTAATCATTAATTTATGCTAGTTTTACCAGAAGCACTAAATGCAAAACGCCAATCATCTCCTGTTTGACTACTAGCTAATTCACCTAATGAATAATAACAATATCCCATGATAAATGTGTAATGTTATTGCTCTTTAAATGGTTCATAAAAATGATCATTGTTATTTATGAGTTTCTCTAAATCTTGGCTATTTATTAAAGTAAAGTAGGTGATAATGTTATTAAGTGCTAAGTCATTAAGAAAAAGTGCCAATTGTGTGTTTTGGAATGAAATTTCTAAGCTTTAAGCACTTGGGTGTAAACTTATTCATTCATCAAGAAGTTTTAATTGGCAGTGGTATTTCTCCGAATTGATGTGGTAGGTAGAAAGGAATTCTCGAAAATACGATTCGACAAGCAAAGGGTTTTCGAAATGATTATCGTTTTCCGCGACTAATTATTTATCGGTTTAAAACCTCAAGTAAAACATTTATACTGAATGTTTTTTTCCTACAAGCAAATTTAGTAATTTGAAGCGTGACTTTGAGGAAGTGTCACATCAATGAAGTAAACTTTGTACTTTTCCACAGGAATTTTATTTAATGTGACCATTTTTATATTGGAAAGACATCCGAAGGAATGCCTAATCAAGGTGAAACCGGACGCGGTAAATAAAATTCTTGTGGAAAAGTATAACGTTTACCTGATCCATGGATTCCTCTAAACAGTTGCTCTGACTTGGCAGAAAGCAGTACTCGGCGTAAAAAAATATGCGACTCCACGTCTACATTAGAGTGAGTTCGCGCTTATCCATCATGGAAAATACAAGGCACATGAAAGTCTATCTTGCATGTTAGTTTGGATAAGGTATCTTGAATAACACTCCCATTTCAATTTACATGGTTAATGAAGGAGTATAAAAATGTACTACCCTTAATCATTGGCGTTTCTATTTGAAAATATTTTTTTTTCCTACGGTTAAACTCTTAAGGGCCGACGGGAATGGTGACGGCTAAGTATGGCCGTTAATTAAATTATGAGAGCCAAAGTGACAGGCTCCCTCTAGTGGAATGGCGTCAATGAAGATCGCGCAGAACGAGGTCTTAGAGAGGTAATTTATGGCCCTACCCTTGCCATGTATCACTTCCTGTGCTTCACCGCTTTGGAGAGCATTCCTGTCCATCCGTTCCCTACTCACCTTCTTCATTCTTTCCGATCCAACCCCAACCTTTCTCTCTCTCCCACTTTAACATCCCCGACGCGACATTTTCACTATCATTCGGTTCGTTTTTACTCACTTCACCCCACTCGTAATGATATTAATTTATCTCTCCTTCACCTCCGTTAAGTTAAGTGAACACCCGTTTTATATTTCTTTACGTTTCAATCCGTAGCGTTTCGTAGCTTTTGCCTTGGTTAACGTGAACAGTTTCCATCCCTCGGGAAGTTATCTGGTAGGTAACGCATGCAGAGGAGAATTTTTATCTATCCTACTTCGTCTCCTTCGTTGAAAACACTAATATTGGCTTTGAAAACACTTCATGAGAAGGGATGAGTCCACAGTTTGCCACGTGCTTCTGTTCGAGAATCGGACGATGGAATGGATTGGAGAGTGGTTTCCCATTCCGAGGAAAATACTTCGATTCCCGGCTGCTGCGCTGCTTTTGAATATTTTTGATTGAACTCCAAACCCTACTTCAGCGCCATGTGGAGAGAACTTCGGGTGCAGAACTACTCAGTCTGTCTGATGGGTGGCTAAACTGTGGATCCGTGGCAGATTTTCAAAAGTGTAAGAGAATTTCAGGTTTCCTCCGCGTTTCATTCAATACCTCTATTGAGACTTTTGCCGAAATAAATGCATAGGGGTTAGCTGAAACAGGAACAAATATTTTCCTTAAAGTGGTGATGGCACGCTAAAAATTTATGAAATGTTTTTTTTTTAATTTTGTTAATAATTTTAAGCAAATTATATAACATATTTGTGTTAGGGAACATTACAGATTTCAAAAGGGCATTTGTTTGTGTAACGTTTGTTGATTAAGTCAAAGTATCTGTAAATATTTATATGGTGAGAGTTTGAAATCGCAGGTGATATTGATCTGGTCGACATTTAGGCAGCATTCAGTATTTTTCATAATTATTTTTCAAACGTGTAGGCGTCTTTATTGACGCTTACACTATGTATCGATCATTGGTGTAGTCGAAGTAGGCATGGAGCAGTGTATAAAAACGAAACGTGTAAGATAATGTTTCCAAATTAATTTTTGAAAGTTATTTATTTATTTTTAACAAATTTATTTTTTACTTTTTTGCATATTGTCCGAGCTCTCTATAAAGTATTTTATTTTTTCCCTAGCATATGTTAATCGCATCACGAAATTCGAAAGGTTTTCAGTGGCGAGAGCGTGAAAATCGTTGGTGAATCAGGCATGGTAGATAAATTGACGGTTTTCAATGCTTTTAAATGATCATTTATTCATCGTGCTGGCATATACCTTGCCTTTCAATCAGTGAACCCTTTATCGCTATCGTCGCGGGTTAGTAGTAGAGCACTGCAAACACACATAGGTAACACGAAAGTCTGCCATATCCGAGGAGAGGGCGCCATGGTGACCTCCCCCTCCCCCAGCTCCCTTATTTGTGCCAAAATGTGCGACGTTTCACGTCAAAATTACCCACTTACGCCAAGATAATCTCGGATGTTGGGTCACCTGCTCGAATATTTACGAGTCTTTTTCTTAATATTCCACTTATTTTACTCATTACAACCTATTATCAACCCAAGATTGGTTTATATCAATCTTTCACGCTATCCTTTTCTTCGCCGGCCTCTACTTTTTTTGCGTTTACATCTTCCGTCTTGGTTTTCGTAATGAATCCGTTTTCTTCCCTTACGCTTCTAATATTTAATGCTCCAATCCATAGAGGGGCTCCAGACGATTACTCTTTCATTTATTCATTCCTTCTTTTTATATATCAATGGACTCGTTTCTGCGTCGATTTATCGATGAATTAGTTTAATCTGCGTAGGCATGGCATTTGAAATCTGTCAATACGTTTCTGAGAATGAAATTATTACCCCAGAGTTCAAATTGCCTAATGGGATAGGGAAACGTTCGGAATGTACTTTTCTCCTCCACGAAGAGCTCAAATGATCATACCGCCACCTATGTCATGTTTTCGAGCGTTTATGATGGAGCGGAATGCGGCCGGAACGAGAAAACTGAATCACTGCGCCTGAGGTAAATCCATGAGAGATGCGACGCGATAACTTATGAAGATTCGTATAACGTGCTCTGTGCGCGCGTCTACCGCGTTCTTGTCAAATGCAGCCTAATACAAACTCGAGAGATATGTGCTGAATGAGATAAGTCATTCTCATGGACTAGCAAAACTTGATGAAATGACGTTTAGTCGAATGCCTGAGTCAAGAGATTAAGGGAGGTGGAAGTAGGGGTAAGGAAAGAGGCATATTATCGGATGGATAGAGAGGCCGACCTTTATTGGAGAGATTAGAAAAACCATGCAATCTCCTCGCCGCCTATTCATTTTCCCCTCCTTTCCCAAGCGCACATTTTTGAAGAAAAAAAATTCATAACACGTTATAAGAGCTCCCAATATTTCATTATTTTTCCTCATAGAATTGGACATTTCACTCGACGCGGAATCTCAATTTTATTCACGAATCCTGAACCCGTAAGATGATTTTGAGTAAAAAATAAACTTCATCCGCGGTCATCCGTTAACTCGTAAAACGAAAATTAAAATACCCAAGAGTCCCCGCCCACTCCGTTGGGGTAACGAGGTAATCCGGATTGGTTCGGCCAACGCCACGGCAAGATTTGCCGTAAGCACCGTTGCGATTGGATGGAAGCGACTGATGACGTAACTGCCCTTTCAGCGAAGCGCTTCAAAGTTCGGCTGCCTTCAGGTAACTCGGAAACGAAGCGACGGATTGAAGAGCGGAAACATACGGGTATTTTTGTTTTTTTTAAGCTCTATCCGGAAACGGCAATAAAAAAGCGCCAACGTGCCCATTGTTACGCTGAGGTCGAGAAAAGACAGACAACACAGTCTTTTAATATTTCTCGATTCATGGATTTTGCGGGTGAACTTAATTTTTTCATCCCACCCATGGAGCGGTTGGATGGGATTGAAAAAAAAAGAAATCCGTTTTACGACCGCTGATAGAGATTACGCCTTCCGTAAAGTCACGTGTAGGCATTCCGTGTTTGTATGTCTTTTTTTTTTGCGATTTTACGGTGTCGAGTTCAGCACCTTTCAGAAAAATAATTTTGATTCCCTACCCCGTGGTAACCCATTTCCTGAAATCTGTCTCGCCATTAGCTCCGTTATTCTGAATTCCTTTAGAAGATTACTTATCCATAATATTCCTCCTCCACAGATGCCAGAGCCAACCTCCCTTCACGCTCTATTTCGCACATATCCATCCAATAACGTATCCCTTCCACCACGGCACCTCGTCAGTCTGCTCTAAAGCCTCAAATGCCCACAGGGGTGCACTCTTCGACGGATTGATTTTTTTCGTATACCAGATTGGCCCATCATTGAAGAATCGTATCTACGTTTTATAAAATATCATAAACATAATAATACTATTAATGATAATAAATATTTATTCTAGTCTTTATTGGGGCCCTGATTAAGGCAATAATGATAGCCTTCTACCGTCTAACCCCTTGTTGGATGAAGATATAATTTGAAAAAAAATCATATCCTAACCACACGTTTACAATACTTAGAAATATATGTATAAACTTATATAATACTACATTTGTAAATCTTTAATTCACAATAAAAAAATGTGCAATATGGATCTTTAAAATCGAGGGAAAAACCTAAGTATAAAAAGTTATATCTTTAGCAAAACATCCTGCCGCAGCAAAGCATTCACACAGAAAGGGGGTTGTGAAAAACCTTTGTTACTTACTGAGGCTAGCTAATGTATAACTTTTGAATGTCTACATAAGTGTGTTGTGTATGTTTATGCAATAATATAAAACTATTCGCAATGAAATATCAGCAACAAAGCAATGGCAGAACAATTACAAAAATATATAAAATAATAAGAAAATTTAATTAAAAAATTCAAAGCAATTCTTATAATGTCATATATACTGTTGTCTATACAGAATTATGCGTTGGACAACATGTATAGTTATTTGAGTGTAGATAATGCGAGGAGTATTTATCTCTCTCTAATTGTTATATCGTGAGCATTGTCTCATGCAGCCCCCTTTTAAATTAATGCAGTGAAGGTGTTTTGTTGTGGTTGACTTGAGTTTATTCAACTTCTTGCAGGTCGTGAAGACATTGAATGACTAGTTAAATGTGTCGGTGATGGGGGATAACAAGTTTTCAATGACCATGTTTGTTAGCGACATTCATTGTGTCGAGGCTTCGGGAGTCGTATACGGAGGTACTTAGGCATATGATTAGCATGAATTATTTGAGATTACATTCTGCTTCCTACCCGAGAGGCATAATGTGATCCCATTAATAAAGGTTAGAGAAAACCCCATGCAATTCATTTTTTCTGCGAGAATATCTTTGCCTAATAAATTTAAGTGCTGATATTTCCTTTTGTCCGTGGTGCGTCGACATTCGTCGGTTATTTGGAGTAAGGCACTAGTGGTATTGCGTCCATGGTGAAATCCGGATTGAGAATAGTCCAGTATATTATTGAGTTTGAGAGAATCAGCTATTTGTCATGTACCACTTTTTCAAGGAATCAAATCGGGCGGAATTCTTTTTAATCGTGAGGAATGGACTTTAAGGGCATCGGCCTAATCAGGGAATGCTTCCATTGACTGGGAAAATGCTTTTGTGACACGTTGAAAATCCTGAAGTTTTAAGGTAAAATGATTGTAATTAATGTATTAATTAAATCAAGTGGGATTCCATCTGAGCCTTTCGCCTTAAACTTGATTCCTCTGAAGGAATAGCACAACTGCATTGGGTTACGGGGGGTAAAAACAAGTTTTCTAACATCATTGGCCAAAGTGCCAACTTTTGAAATGTAATTTTTAAAGGATCGATTTTTTCTTCTTTTGAAATGCATTTTACGGATACGAAAATTTGTTATTTGGAAATCATGCAAATTGAAGATCCTTTTATGCCAGTATACATAGGTCCATAAGTGTCTGACCTCTTTCTTGGAAACAAAAAGTTCCTTGTTTCAGATACTCACATTTTGGCCGGTACGCTAGCAGAGGAATATTTTCTTTTAGATATATTGGCTTAGGAGAATAAGAAGTACTTTCCATTGAAACCAAATAATTTATTAAATACCCAGAACGGTTAAGGGATTAAAAGTACTCTGTTTAGGCTGAACCGCACGATTCCGTTGAAATAAACATGTTACTCAGAAAGAGATTAGAGCGTCGGCTATGTCATCCAAGCACTAATGCAGCCATGATAGATGGCGTGCTCACATAGGAGTGAGTGTGATACATTTATAGACAACCTTCCAAGTAGAATCCTATACGACTTCCATCTCCCCTATTTAAACTCGCATCAGATTAACCAATCGATAACCAGAACTGTTTGAGGTCTCACATTTCGATGTTAATAGAAGATAGCCCTAATACAATATATGTGCTAAGAAAATACTCCTCTGCCAGTTTTTCAGTGAGGAAACTTTAGTGATCATGAAAGATCCATGTACCCCGATAAGTGGTCTATTTGTAGTAGCACGAATCAAAGTTTACTGATAGCCTGTGGGATTTGGTGAAGCGGCATGAGAGGAGCTTTTTTGAGAAACAGACGGTGGCGGTGGATTACTGGAAAAAGTGGGTTAAATGTTTGGTATGTTTGAACTTTGACGCTTGGTTAAAAGGGTTGCTTGGTACGTGGTAAATGGTTCATGATTCAATCACGGTGCATGTTTACGAATTGCCTCTCGTTGGTGCCCCGTATTGCAATTATCAATGAGGATTATTGAAGTTAAGTCGATTATTGGAAAACTGTTTGTTTTCTTTCATTAACGTGTAAATCTACCGCTGAACTTTCGAAAAATGCATTTCCGAATGGCGTTCGAAAGATTTTGTGAAATTAGTCGGGAGGCGTTTTGTGTGTCTTAATTTTGTGTTGACAAGTGTTGCAGGTTTTTTATGATCACCATATATTTCTAGGTGTGGCGTTTTACCGTTCAGGACTCCATGAAGATTCTACTGTGTGCTGCAATTGGTGAATTCTGTCGGCCTTATTTAATACATTTTGGTGAATAATATTTTCAGTTTTGGTGTGAAATGGGAGGGAAAAATATTTAATTTTGGGTGCGTTTCTCTACGTTTTGTGGTATTTTTTAAATCCATATTTTCTTTTTTGTTTATTTTAATTGTGCCGCAAGTGTGTCTTTTGTTTTCTGATCGTATGTATGGGTTTCATGTGTTTAAAGCCACAACTGTAGATCCGCTCGCTTAGAGCAGTGACCAGGAACCTTTTAATGAGAAAATTGACTGCTGCCATCTTTTGTTGGTTGATGCAGATGACGTGTGTCGCCCTTGATGAAATTATCGTTTTTTACTTTTTCTGGGACTGTCAAGTAGAAAGAGTGTCTAAAAATGTGAAGTACCTTCCATGCGCTGTTGGTTTTTTAATATTTGCTGTAGAGCCGAGAATGAGACATGACCTTTTCATAGCTTAGTGAGCATTTGGTGAATGTGTTTATATAATATGTGTCTGAATTAAAACTTTAAAAATTGCTAACGGTCTATGGGCACTTCAAAAGACCTTGTATTAATTAATCCGTTAACATTTTCGTTCCTGGAAATTGAATTTTGTCCTCATTCTATGCTTCCTCGAGCTAATATTTATACAAAATTCATTGCTAGTTAGATTTTTAAGTACCAACTTTAATCAATTTGTGAACAGATTATTTAATCATCTAGTGACAGCGTTTTTACCTGTGCAACTACATTGATGATTGTTTTTAAATTGTAGCTCGATTTGCCTGCTACCTAGATTCGATCGTAATCTGTTCGATTAAAAAATTGATCAGAACCGTGCAATCTTCCGTTTCTATCTGTAGTATTAACCGAAATACGATGTGCAATATCGTCAATTTGCCTCACGATATCGATCCAATGAACAGCTTTGCGATACTCAATTAGATCGCACAGCCCCATGTATACGCTGCCTTTCTTCTTTGTCCCCCAGCTACCAATCGTTTCTTCTTCACAACCCTCCCCAGATACCTCCTTACCAAATCGTACCCTTCTTGCTCATTCCCTTCATTTGAAGCAAACCCCCCTCCCTCCACCCCCATAGCTCATTTCCACCTGATTCTCCTCCCCCGCCTTAATATATTCCGAATGAATCTTCTTTTTTTGACAGCCATATAAATGAATCTCCAGAAAAAGATGAGCCAAGCGTTTTCTGCAAGGGAAAGTTGTCGCTTAAAGTGTATTATGAGGCACATACCTATCTATCTTTCTAGAATGATTTCTCTTATGAAAGCCACTGAGAGATGTTTATTTTTCTTCTCTCCGCCTCTCCCTTCATCGAGAGTATGGTTTCGTCTCACGAGGGAAAAGTGATTTCTTTTTAGGAGAATATTAACTAGGCGATAGGAAATTCAGGATAACAAACGGTCGGGTGTCAAGCCCGACCGTTTCTTATCGAAGGTTTCTTATGCTACCAATAGTGAATTTGAAGTGTTTGCCCATGATCAAGCCGTGCGTGTTGCTGACATGAATGCGGCAGTTAAATAATTTCCTATCTCTTCGGGAGAATTGTACAAATGGTAAAGTTGTCTCGGAGTTAACGTGGTAGAATTTGAGAAGAGACAACTTTTTGAGTGCTTTGAAGAAAACGTAATAATACGCCTAAAATTTAAAAACTTTGAATAAATGTCTATAACCAATAAATAAATAAAACCAATAAATACAAATTTACAAACCTTTCCATGCATTTCCGTAATGTCTGCATTAAGTGGAAGATTTATTTACAATTGTTTCGCAGGGCTGCCTACGTCACAAATTTCCCTCACGGCCCTGCTACTAATAAGCTTATTGAGAGATTGAGAAAATTTTTTAGCGGTGTTGCCAACGGTAATTGATAGAGTTGGTTCATTATTCTTTCTCTAAGTACGGATGCTGGTCGACCGCAGCCCTCTATTCATCCCTATCCTTTACAAAAATAACCCTGAGACCCTTTTTTACATCAAATTTCACCACATCTCCATATTCGCATATATTTTTGGCTTGTCTTGCGGTGTATTATCTATCTATTTTCTATCTATTTTCTATCTCTTATCTATTACGTTCCTATCAGGTACCTACATAGGATCTCAGTATTTGTTACGGTCTTCATTTTTCGTGTATTGCTCAGTTATGACTAGAAGAAGATATTTTATCCCTTTCATCTTTAGCCTTCACCTTCGGTACAAGGATTCAGCAGGCCCAGTCATTCTCTGGTATAATTATTCGAAGACCCAAGCCAATTGCTCGTAGTATGTCACAGTTCACAAAAATATTTCCCCATACTGCTTGCTTGATTGAACCTGAAACATCTTTGAGCGATATAATAACCTTTTCATCACATATCCCACATAAGCTTGAGTTGTTCCGTTTGCCTTTCAACAGCCTTCTATTAATGTTTTAGGTTGTTTCCGTGGGCTGAAAAATATTTCATTTGTTTGTCTTGACTTTGATTAATATCACCCTTTAGTTTCTCCCTTCCGTGTGATAGGACATCAGTTTTCCTCCGGGAAATGATTATGATGAACTTGAGCCATTGCATGTAAGGGTGCCCGTAGATTTTATCGCTGTCTCATATAACACCTATGTCATGTCCAAAATGGAACATGCTAATTTTCTTTCAAATTATCAATATTCTTTCATTATCACTACTTCTGCTTCTAACTTTCTCTTGTAAGGCTGAATCGAAGCGCCCTGAAAATAGGTATCTGAAATGTCTCTTGGTCTATTAACATTATATGAATTTTCGAATCAAACAAAGAACAAGTGATTAGAAAGTTCATTGCGCACATATATAAGGTTGCCGGTCCCGATGCGGATCATTGTGGTACTCCAGCCTGAATGTCCATCTCTATTGACGTGGCATGATTCCACCTGGCCATTTAGTTTCTCCTTATCATATAGGAATACGTTCATTTGATAGGCCAGCCCGGCATAGTTGTTTTTCATTTTCATTGAAAGTCATTGATGTCGAATTTCAGACATTGACAGAAGCTTGTGGCATATAGAGAAAGACCCCTAGCCAGTACCTCATCTTATGTTTAGCTTCCAATACAAATTCCAGGCACATATTGACCTGGCGAGTAGTATATGTATATGATCTGAATCAAACTTTTCCTGGGGTAAGAACCCCCATTTGGTTCAGTAGTTTTTTTTATGTCTGACAGAATTTATATTCCTAATTTTTTAATGTTCCTCCGAAATACTATGCCATCGTTTTCCGAAAAGGTTCCGTCACTCTTTTATTCAATATTTCAGTTGATAATTTGCCCCGTATATTTTGGTCGAATACGATAAGTATTAAAAAGATCGGTGCTCCTCGAATCTTCACGTACGCCTTTCATTCTATACCACATTCACTACATCCTGCTTTAAGTGTTCGGGCAATGTCTTCTTCTCCAGTCGTCTGATGCATTTTCGACCCTTGATACCGTTCTTCACTGATTGTGAGTGTCATCCGCTTCATTAGTGTTTTCTAACTAGTGTACCGTTTTGGTTCGATTTCATTACAAGTCTCCTTGTTTAAATTTCCTAGTAATAAGATTCGTTTATTTATTTTATTATTTAGTTTTTATTAATTCCATAAAGGCACCACAATAAACTCTTAAATTGTCTGAAATAGTGCACCGTTATAAATCTAGGTGCAAAAGAAATGCATTATAGAGGAACTAGTCTAATTCAATTTTAGCGAAATGGGCGTAAAGGTGGGTGTATGGCACAAGTAATATGCACCTGTATTTTTTAATTTGTTTTGCGAGGTTCCTCCTGGAGCATGTAGCCAGCGTAAGCTGTGGAGCACTGTATGTCTCTGTTACTATCCATTTCTTAGAATATTCTTAAAGATGTTAATCCCACTTGATGAAATCTTAACTATTGAAAATTTGGCCAAAGTAGGTATAGAAAGCATGAAGCATCAGTTCAATCAATATATTTGGCTTGCGTACTGCGATTTACTGAATACTAACCCTCCACTTAAAATGTTTTTTTTTACCATTTTGCACGATGCAGGGAAAATCTCCATCGGAGAATGAATAACTCGAACACTTTTAAATGCGAACTAGAGAATTTGAAAATTTCGGCGAAATGTGAACTACGCTCAGCAAATTTTATGGTTGCTCGATTTTGCTGACGTGAATGGAATGGAAATTTGAAACCGATCAGTAAAAACCGAATGGGGAG
>LYUA01000446.1:431282-441909 GCA_002093875.1 Calopteryx splendens | reverse complement strand
TATATATATGTATATATATATGTATATATGTATATATATATATATATATAATATATAAATATATTTTTTATACACATATAGTATACTTATATAGTAATACTTATATATACACATACAGTGGGTATCACAAATAAGGACGGCGGGAGGATAGGATAAGTATTCGTATATAAAAGAATTAATCTGACCCACCGATGAACAAAAAAATAAAATTAGCCATCGAAATAACGATGGTTATCTATAAACAACCTTTTAATTGCCCCGTGCAGTCATGGACGGCGAAAATCAATAAAGAAAGCATCAATTTATAATTTTTAGTAACTAATCAATTAATAGGACAAAAAAATGTTAATAAATCTCCATCTACGTCTTAATCTGCATGCTACCCTACAAGCCGCCGCGAATATGTATGGTAGGGGTTTTTAAAACACTAGAAATTAATGACATTGATTATTATTGCTTTAAGCATTCCTATTATTTTCACATTCGAGATAATCAATTTTGCGAACGTGTTTCCTACTGTTATAGTGACGAATTTTTTATATTATAATAATATTTTTTTTAGTCAATCTCTCTCAACTTCCCGTCGTAATCTCTTCTACTAGTGTAATGTGGGGGTATAATTATTTCTTCCTTTCCAGAGTTGAACTTTACTAGATTAACAATTTAATCATTAATGTATTGCTGATGGGTGAAATCTGAGAAACCTTTTCTAAATGAGATTTTGTCACTTTATCTGAAAAATAAGTATGAGGACATTGATAGATATAAAAGATAATTTTATAGATTCTCGTTTATGGTGTTCATCTAGTATAATTGAGTTTTTAGGAACCACTGCAACTGACGAAAAGATCAAATTTGGTGGAAGTGGCCGGATAAAATCTTGAAAAAATATTATTACAATTACAGAAAACATGACTCAGAATTTGTTCCGAAACTGTAAATTATATTTACGGAAAATATTTATCAAACATTTTGCCCCGATGCATTACAAAATTTGATTTAATCTCAAAAACACTCAAAGCCACGGGTTCTCTTAATGCCATAAATGCAGTGAGTTCCTATGGACCAAGGAGACTGGCTCAGCAGAACGTATTTGCATTTACGAAGGATGCACGGGAACAGATTTCAAGGCAAAGAGCTAAGTTCATGTTCAGTAGCTTGAGATTCTGAGCCAGTGGAAATAACAGCCCCTCGTCTGGCCACTAGTGCTTTCCATAGTATTGTTGGGGGGTAAGCAATTTTCGCCCTCTCACGACATAAGTTCTTAGGCCAGTTGCGTCAGAGAACGAGATCTCGCATTGAACAAGGAACGGACTCCCATTCTATTATTTCCCATGGCTAAATTTTGGTCACTGGTTAATTTGAATAAGCTTATCCATTGAATGAATTATAGTGAAAAAATTTAGTGGATGTAATGGGAATGGAAAAATACAGGCAAGGGAGAAAGACAGGTTTGTTTGTTATATCTAGTGTATTTTAGGTAATAATTGATGGAACTTCCCCTAGATGAAAATATTCACAGCAATGGGGAGGGCCTAGAAATGACGAATACTGGCTCTAGGAATAGCAATTTTCTTTGCTTTGCTCTAGAAATAGCACTTTTTTTAGAAGTAACATTTATTTGGTTTATTTAAGTTCGCTTTGTCGTGACAATACCCATTAAAAGCAAAAGAGCTAGATATTAACACTGCATTTTTTTAATGCTGGTAAATTAATTAACTTCATATAGACATGATACATGATGCATAAGATGTGATACACTTCTGTTTTTTTGGTATGATGATGATAATTCAATGAACCTCTACTTGGAACCAGCGGTAAATTAATATCTTTCGATCATCTAGGGTTAAATTACAAAATGTGTTGCAATGCACTTCTTTGAGTGCACCTCTCCTATTGCAATTCATTACATCGTGCGGAGGATTCTTTGGGAGGTGTGCTATTTATTGAGAGTCGATAACCACGTGAAAAACTTTGTTGTTACAATTCCCTCAGACTAGGGAATAATAAACGCTTAGTGTAACTTTGCTCAATGCATACACGCGTAGTGTGTGCACATTAAAAAGACGCAAGGTGGAAAATAAATATTGCCAACATTTGAGATATATCTTGTGGATCAGATAGATTCAAAGAAGTGTTTTTCCTGCGATCGATTCGCGACCCCAACACCAAAAAGCGAGGTACACCTGCAGATTAATACAAATTTACCATTTACATAATTTTTCCCTTTTCTTTTTCATAACTGATGTTCTTAAAGGCCCTGCCTTGTGAGGTTACTTCAAACAGGTGGTTTCAAAATTGCCCTAATACCGTAATCCAAGTTGACTCTTGTACATGCGGGTATACCCATTCATGGTAAGGATGTTTGGTAGCGTGTCCATTCCATTTTGGAAGTGAAGGTATCACTTTGGTTCACTTTTTTATTTTGAAATCCCGTGCATGGGGATGACAATATATCGCTATTTGTGGGTTTCAGGAAGTGTTCCCATTGTCAGCAATTCTATCATAGTTCGAGTCACCTTCAAATAAAAAGACTTTCACAATAATTTCTGGTTCTACGACAGCTTCCGGAAAGAACTGATGCGGGCGTAAATATCCCGTAATTTGGGTAAAGGCTCAAAAGGATAGAAAATTCATTGAAGACCTGACTCTCGTTCTCGGGTGCAATAGCAGGTCTTGAGCTGCGTTCAACGACTACGTTTGCAATCTTTCTGAAAGCGGCGTCTTTTGCAGTTTTGATACGCTTTTCAGCTGATCTATCGCACAGCAGTGCTTCTAATGTAACTTAACTAACAAATTCCTAATTTTGGAAAAGTTAGGAAACTTAAATAAAACGAAAATGGGAATCTCTACGCCGATTAAAATACTACAAAATTTTCATTGCTGTAGGTTGCTGTAGAGTTTGCCGATTTTTTTCACCCTTTTCAGCGAGAGAGTACATTTAAAACGATTTGTATAAAAACACTCCCCTTAAATGAGCAGAAAAAGAATTTTGGAAAACTTTTTAATGGAACAATAAGGGTATGAAATGGGATTAAACCCGTCTGAAGTTATAAGAGTACGTTCTTTGAGATTTACGTATCCTCCTGGGATTTCCTCATAACATGAAAATCTTTCTTTTCTGCATTTATATCGATAAAAATAATCTTTCAGTTCTTCAGTATTTATTTAGATTATTAGGAAAGGTATTTTCGGAGAGCGTATTTATTTGCGTAGAGCGTCGTTCTCAAGGGCTCTGAGATTAAATGCATAAGCTACACAGAATTTTGAAAGTTCGAGGACGCACGTACCTATTCTTTCTTTTGTGTCCCATACGTCATCCTTTTCTTTCCCGCTCAGTTCTGCTCTCCAATCATCCTCCTCCTCATCCAATGTCTTCTCCCCTCGATCATTCCTGCCCGGATTACTTCCTCCTCCCGCCTCATTGCCCCCCCCCACTCCGCAAGGAATCCTCATCGACCTCTTCACATAAGGATTCTTCAGCTTGAGCAATAAGCAAATATCCACAAGGCGAATTTCTTCGGGATGAGTTCACAAATGAAAGGAGTTAGAAGCCGAGATCTGTTCAGTCTCGATGGAGTCTGTTCTTTGTCATGTCGATCCAGAGATTGGGGAGAAGAGAATGAGTGGGGAGGACTGTGCGAGATTACGATATTGCATTTCCGATGTCTCGATCCACAAGCATCGAGATTTTGAGCTTGTAGAGCGAGTCCAATGAAAGTGCGTGCATCGAGGTTAAAGGGAAAGGATGGAGCTGTGCGAGAATGCAATATAACGATCGCGATCTGCGGCGTACGTCCAATATCGAACCGCGATTTCCAAGCCGTCTGGTGGTGCTTCAGTGAAATTTCAATTGGCCTAAATTGTGTCCAAACGGTTGTCGATAAAACTATTCAGATTGAATAAGGAAATCAACGGTATATCGGGCAACATGAGCAACCGGTGATTTGCGCTGAAAAATCAATTCCTGACTTGCTGCCGAGAGGAGATTATGCCCGTGGGCGGCACGCCTTGCCGATCTCGTGTAACGACCGGACCAAGACATACATACGTGTTCAACATATCGGTCATTTTTCGGGGTTAATTCAACTAGATCTTGAATTTTTTTTAAATAACCTCAAGTCTAGTGTTCCGCCTTTGCACCTCTGTGATTGCTATCGGTGAGAAGTGAGAGAGTGAAAAATGATTTTTCGAAAGCATTCCAGTCAATTAGCGTGGGGATGTCTTTCTTACCGTATTAACCACAATCTGCATAAATACATTCTGGAGCAGTAATTATTTTGCTGCTCGAAAATTTGAATAGCCGTCATCTTTCAAAACATTGGTCTGCACATACGTTTGATTTTCTCTCTTAGAGACTCTAGTGGCTTCCGGTCATTTATCTCCGTATTTTGTGGCACTCCGGAAGCTGGAGTCAGCAGTTATCCGTGGGTTGATTTTCGCAGATTTCCACTCCAGGTGTTTATCATTGCGTATCTCGTTTTATACAGTCAATTCTTGGCCGTCCTCCATAGCCTCTATCGTATATTGTCAGAAGAATGATTATTATTATTAGTATTAGTCTACTGGTCTAGGCAAAGAGACGAAGCACTGCTACAATTCTAAAGCCCCTTGTAGCACGACACTAAATGCACAACACCCTACACGCAAACCATATCTTCACCTCCGCATATTTTCTGCCACCCTTCATTCCGTCCAACGTCTAAACCATTTCCTCCCTCTGCCTCGCTTACACGGCAATCACCTCTGTATCACCTTCAACGATCCATTCCCTCTCAGTGCGCCCTTCATCCACTTTTCTGTGAATTTCTCCCAACGATCTTAGCTTTCATTCTACTTTTCCCTGTACTATTTAGTTTGTTTTCCTTCCCAAACGTCATGTTTTCCAATATTCCCCACACCCACACATCAATAGTCTCCAATATGTGCTTATCGTCTAGATGAACGGCCAAGTTTCGATGTTAGCTGAAATGACTGACTAAGATATTTTCCATTCTTTTTAACAGTATTTCCAGGAGTAGGTATTCTTCTTCGAAGGAGTACATGTCGTTTCCTTCCTACTACTTCGTCTTTCTGTTTTTCTATGCATAGTTAATGGCGTTTTCACTCTCGTTCTCCTTTTTTTCTCGTGATGAATCGCCTTACTACAGAGTATATTACAATTCACATTTATTAAGTTTTTCCCCAACTACAGGTTTGAGCTCCTTTACCATTTAAAATCCCAGTAAAAACCATCGCAGCTCTAATCTAGAACATTCAAAACCACATGCAACCTGTAAAGTCAAATATGATTAGTGCTGGAACATATTTTCATTAGACGGTTCTGTATGAGGAAATAACGAGGGCTCGTAAATTCAACTTTAGTTTTGAGAAACGGGCATCTGGTGAGGGAACTGGAAATTCGTCATGTGCGAATTCCTCGAAGTATTATCGTGTGAAAGGATGCCAGGACGTTAGTTGCATGCGAGTCAGCTGGAACGTTTTCGCGGAAAAATTGTTGCAGGGAAATATGTCTCGTGCGACACGGTCTTCCAGATGAAGTAAATACCGCACCTCCTTCCCCACATTCCTGATTATATGTGCGTCTAAGTCCATTGAAAATTTCGTTTCCGACATAAGCAGTGGTTGACTTACCACGATCTTGTCGCTATAATTATTTCTGCAGCTAAGAGGGATGCATAAATTGCACCAAGGAACGAGCTAAGCAGGGACACCACAGTGACGTAATTGAAAGTCTAAGGCAGTATATCAAATGGAGTATGAGGTGAGCTTCTTGAACTGAATTCGAACTTGCGTCCTTTGAGTTGGCGTGAGAGTGCTTCAGGTAATAGCGATCAAACTTGACTGAAAGTTATTTTCACCGTAACAGTTGCATAAACGATGGCGAGCTTACATGGGTTCACATTCCGTTAACTGATTTCCCCTACACTGCCATTGCACCTGTTATAATAATTTTCCATTTAGAAGATTATTTACCTATCGTTTCCGTCATTTTATTGATCATGATGAGCAATAGCCAAATCGGTACCTTGGCTTTTATCCGCGAGGTGATCGGTAATTCGGTTTCCGCAATGCAAATCGGTATTTGCGCTTCTATCTCTTCTATTAAAGCTCTCCTTTTCATTACGATATCTCCACAAATATCAACACTCTCGTCAGTACATTACGTGCTAAAATTAGTTTGTTTTCTCTTTGGTATTCACACTCTTTATCTCAGAAGAGCAAGCGGTATCACCTATAGCTTCGTGCATTATGGAACATCACCAAACATAGTATGCCATGAGGTGAACTCGCTGTTTGAAGAGGACCTCGAGTGTCAGATGGAGATATGTAATCAAGTCTTAAATCCAAGGATAGTTTTGGTGTAACGCGCCATAGGGTTTTCCAATGTATGCCTACATCCTTCAGCGTTTATATTCCTTTTATTTCATCCTAATTACTTGCCAAATGCAAGCATCCATTTACTCGTTAGTGTGTATGAAGTTACATCTGCCACACCAATAACACACTGGTGTATACGAATGCTGGGGAAATTCTAGATAGTCTACGAGCTTGACATTTTATGACAAAATAGGTTCCGTCATACAACCAAATCCCTAGAAAAAAAGACGAAAAATTTCAGAAAATTAGTTTCACTTCAAGCAAATTATTCCATGTCCCAATGAGAAAAACAATAATTTATTTAACGACTTTAAAATAAGGTGATAAATAATCAGCGCATGTGAGATTTGACCTTTGCTTAAATTTTAATATTTTACTTTTTAATACTTATCACCTTTTAAAAGGTCTCAGTAGAATTCGAAATTAAAGTATAAAGAAATATTTGATAATACTTCTAACATTCACTCTCATTTATCACTGATCATTGAGCATTCACTGTGCATAATACATTGCCGTTCCAGCAGTTTCTCCCGTATTTTAGTGGGTAATAGTAATTGAAATGTTAAGCTTAGGGTCAGATTTCACATTGTGGTCGACACTAGTGATTAATCAGCAGTGTTCCACGGAACTATTAAGTTTTGTAAAGCTTAGCTAAAATATATTTGGGTATTAAAACATCATCGGGTGCTTTTTTGTCAATTGAACAAAGTTTTGAATATTTGTACTAATTTACTATGATACATATGCATGACAATTAATTATTTGCAAATTCCTTGTAAAATAACCATATTTACTGGTTTCGGTGCTTGTAGGTACATTATTCTCGGCGTTTAAATCATCCTCCAACTGAGGACGATTTAAAAAAATCGAAAAAGGTTTGAATACACTTTGACTTAAGTAGAAAACTGCAGCATCGGCTTTCATCATGATCGATTGAGGCCAACTTAGAACTTGAATTCTTGAGGATTGCTCAATTTATAGAAATTAATGACACGATTTATGCAGTTAAAGAAAAATAAAACAAATAGTCATTTAACACTTTGAATGCGGTATCAATTTTCAGTTTCTTTGCGGTTGACAGAGTGATTCTTTTTTGTAGAGAACTATGGCATAAATGCGTGCCATCCGCTCCGTGGAACACTGCTGATTAATTACTAGTGTACCACAATGTGAAATCTGACCCGGAGCGTAACATTTCAATTTATTTTCAACCTGTACACGTGTTACTTCGAAACTCATGAACATAGTTTTGGATTACATGAATATTTATTAGACATTAGCAGGACTTATTAGTCTTTTAGAAAATAAACTAAAAATGAAATAACACGGACATATGTATTCTCTGTTGACCCAGTGCATCCGGTTTTAAATGAAAATGTTATTTTTTCGTGCGAAGGAGAATTAATGGAGGCATAAAACGAGCAAGATTCATCAAACACTTTCCTGCAGAATTTTATATTCGTTTAGCCTGTGAGAGTTTTAATTATAGAGAGGAAATAACCTTCCAATGCAAGGTTCATTTCATTGCTATAATAGTGCGCTGCCAAGTTGGTACTGTACATACTTTAGTAACATTTTCAAAGCAGAAAAATAATTTATAGTGCCCAGGAATTTTTAAAATCGTGAACAGCGACCGTAGTTTTTTAACCGAGTTTACCGTTTAAGGTATCTACACCTAGGCTAAGGTGTATGATCGACTCACAATCAGTCACTAAATACTGGTTCTAAGCCACGCCAACCACGGCACTAATTAACAGTAACCCAATCAAAACCTTCAATCAATTATGGAATCAATCTTTAGGAAAGCACTTTCAAATTTTTGTCCTTCATATCCCACGTGACCAAAATACATTGATAAGTGTTGTTAAAAAGTAATCAGTTTGAAATATATAGGGGCGTGGTAGTCCAGTGGTTAGAGCGCTTGTCTGCTGACCGGAAGACCCGTGTTCGATTCCGGATGATGCTTCTTGGCACCCTCTGCTTCATTCAAGCTGTGTACCATTTTCGGGTACCAGGTCATCCTGGGAAATCACATGTGGCACAGGGAAATGAACTGGCCGCTCTACCCTGATGTGTGAATTTCACATGCCGTTGGGCTTAGCACCTACTGGGTGAGCTCTACCCTCACCCTCCTAACCGACCTTCTGTTTGAGTACTGTGATTGATTTGAAATATGTATAAAATCGATGGTCATTTCCACATCCCCATGGGGATTTAGATACCATTTCAATCTCTATTTTTATCTTCTTTATTTTACAATCCATTTCATTGCTGTTTAATTTACAATCAAATCCTGTACTTCCAAGTCCCGTAATAAGTAAAGAAACGATTGTGACAACATTTAGGTGGAGTTTAAAGGATTGATTTATATTAGGCTTTGCATAAAATTGATTTTAAAATTGCTGAATGATTTATTCAACATTAAAATTAATAATAACTGTGTTGAGATATTCCAATATTTATTACCTATTTTACATTTTTCCGGCGTTGTCTTATATGTACTACTAAATTAAGTAATAATAATAAATAATACACGTCTACGTATATTAGTTATTATATCATCTTCCATTCTATGTCCATTACTGTTCTGTCTATATCAAATTTATTTTTAAGGTAAACCGTTCACCTCTATGAGTTACGCTGAAATATTCTATGAATTTCCTATGCACTCCTGAAACAGGAACAGCAAGTATATTATGTGTCTTGGATAAATTATACGTGTTTTTATATTTTATTAAAGATATTGACCGTTCCCCTAACTTAAAAAAAATTACGAAGTTCAATCCTTGCGCAGCGATTCACCGAAAATGGAATTCCTTATTCATTTTTTTAGGCACGGCTCCCCGAACTAGAGATTGTATTTAATGGGACACCTTTGCTAAAATAAATAACAAAAATCATCGTCACCAAAGTGTAGAGTGAATTTCAAACCAGAGAACGAGAATACGGAAAAAATATTTTATTTCCTGAAATAAAATCTTTTTATTAATAGAAAGAAAAATAAATAAATATTGGAGATTGAACAATACCCTGAGAATACTCTGAAGTTCCTTTCAAACGAAACGTTTTGAAAAGCGTTAAAAAAAGGAGGTAGGAAATGATATCCTTGGCCTTCGATATTCTCTCCCCAGCTCCTGACAAAGAAATTAAGCTACAAGGAAATAGCATTTCAACTGCGACTACTGCGGAATGAAGTGATTAAAAAATATGCTCGTCTCCCCTACTTTTAACTTCGAGTCGCTGCAAACCCATGCATAGTTTCCCTTTACAATTCCTCCACCTTGGATCGCTGCATGCATGCTGTGTATTTCTCTTCCCCATAGTTTCGTTTGCAATATTAGTAAGGGTGAGATCATTTATCAAAAAAAATTTTGAAACTCACTATTGTCTTTCCGCACTACGTATTCCATAGTTCGCA
Organism: Calopteryx splendens; assembly: GCA_002093875.1. Classification (NCBI taxonomy): domain Eukaryota; kingdom Metazoa; phylum Arthropoda; class Insecta; order Odonata; family Calopterygidae; genus Calopteryx; species Calopteryx splendens. Next base: position 432,110 of record LYUA01000446.1, on the reverse strand, counting down.
CTGGACAATTGAATATTTTTAACGACCTAGCTGTTTTGGTGGACTCGGTATCGACTTTTATATATAGGATATTTTTTTACAACTTTTATACCCAACGGTCAAAAAGAAGTATTTAGCTTGCCTGAATCTTCTCCTTTCATCACTGTTTCCATACATATTCGCTGGTATTGATGATATTTCCGGCCTTTATGACATATTTAAAAAAATCCGATATTTGACTCATTTCCGCGCTGGTTTTCAGCACGGTAAAGAAATTGGTTTTAACTTTTTTGCCAATGGAAAAAAGCTAAATTCGGAATTGATATTTTTAAAGATTAATAAGCTAAATGTGCCATCGAATTGTTTTTTCTTCCATTTTTAAGATTGTCTGTAAATTAAATGGGCACACTTGAGAATAATTATGCAATTTATTAATGAACTGGTTTAGAAAATAAACAAATATTATTAGTAGCATTGTTTGAATATCCGATGCATTCCTCATTTCTATAGAATGCTAACATCGTACCTACTGTAAATAGCGTCGTCAACATAAATGCAACTAGTTCTCTTGAATACGTATTATCGGAAAAGAAAAGCAACTGCTTTTAAAAAATGTGGCTAAAAATGCAATTGGACTTTTTATCTTACATGATTTTTTATTAAAATTATTTGCACTGATGTGGCATTTTTTGCTCATCGTTTTTCCCCTTTCCTTGGGCATTTCCCTTTCCGCATAGGCGGAGACTTAGCCGAAGGACTTAGCGCCCTTCGGTGAAGTCTCGGAAATAACGCCGAAGGCGCCTTGTTCCATGCCTACGACTTGAAAATGCATCACGGCTAACCCTTGCA
>LYUA01000446.1:309349-320938 GCA_002093875.1 Calopteryx splendens | reverse complement strand
GTGAATATTGTTAATTACCGATCGTCATGAAGCCAGTTATTCCGAAGTTTTGACTGAACAATGGCTCCGACATACTGCTGTATAAGCAACAAAGAAAGCAAACTTGCCAAAAAGGTATAGCGGTCGCAAGTGGTACTTCTTAAGTTTAAGTTTATTAAAATTGATTGTTGGCATATTCGACATTGCTGAAAGTTATGGATTTCCATTTGAAGGTTTAACGGGAGAAATGATTGACTTTCAATCGTGAAAAATTGTTTTACAAAAAAGGGATTAAAATTACTTATGAGTAATTTCATTTTCATAATTATATTATTTCCTACGATTGATAGAAACACGTGCAACTTTTTTAAGTATAGCATTCCGTTTGGAATTCGAAAAAACAATTAGTATAGGTGACAACTATCTGAGAACTCCGAGATAAGGGTCATTATTTCAACGTAGGAGAGAAAAAGCTCCATAGATGCGAGTGCATTACACCTAGAGTCTGTTGTGCGTGTGTGTGTATGTATATGGGATGTGGTAGTCCAGTGGGTAGAGCGCTGAGCTACTAACCTGAGGGCCCGAGTTCGATTCCGGTTGTCGCCTTGGTACCCTCGGCTTCAGCTGTGTGCCATTTTTCGGATACCAGATCATCCTGGTAAATCACAGGCGGTACAGGGAAAGAAACTGGTCCTCCTACCCTGATGTGTGAATTTCACACGCCGTTGGACGTATCTACCAAACCGACTTTCGGGTTAATTACTGTGATTAGATCTTTTATCATGCTAGACAACCACCTTGGGAATGTGCGGGACTGTACACTATTACAGTGAAATGAGGCGCAACCGATATATGATGGAATAAAAAAACTAGGCCTTATGGAAGTAGTGTTAGGCAATATATTAATATTGATTAATTCATCCGGAGTTTGAAAACTTCCGGTCATATAATTAGAATATTTGCGTTTTTTCCTGATTTATCCAGTGTTTTCCATCGCCTCGGAGGACGCACAGTTCCCATTACTTCGCTCGAATATCTCTATATTCGGACTGGGATGATCATTGAATTTATTTATTTCGCCGCAGTATGTAAATTCATTCCGATATTTATCGAAATAAATTTGGTGGGGCTGTGAAAATAAGTAGAATTAAAGAGTTATTCAGGGAGACATTTACAAACGCACGTCAGCATTCTCCTGATTTGTTCATGCTTCTTCGAAAGTCATTTGATGCACATGCCGGTGATTTTTCACTCTAGGTGGGAAGTGTGGCCATCGGTTTTGCCGAAAGAAAATTCTGCGCTTAACCAAGAATTTTAAATACCTCGATGAACCTAAGCAGGAAGAGCTCGAACTAGTTGAATGACGATAATTCTGATTTTAAGACATTACGATGTCGGCTAATAAGCCATAATAAACGCGTCGTGACTTTAAAATCTTGTAAATGGTCACAATTTCTAGCCCTACCTGAATATCCCTACACACGTTTTGCATACCTATTAAGATAATCTGCGGATAAAATATTGCAGTATACATATGTCATTGCTAGTTTTAACTGGGAGTTATTACTTAACAACGTGAAAGGGGTTGATTTCTGAGAGTGGCACAATGGACAAATATTTACTCATATCTTCGTTGGCCACGCTTGTGTGGTTTAAGTTGAATTTGATATTTTAAATCAGTAACAGCTTATCCGGTGGATGCATCGCCCTCCGTGAATGGGGGAGTCAAATGGTGTGATTGCGTCTCACAGAGAAAGCAGGGGAGAACTCTACCGCTCAGACAGATTTTATCGAAAGTTTCTTATTCCTTATGGGTGAAGAACACGTTAATAGTCGGAGTTGAACGTCTATTAGCGGAGGCAGATGGGATTTCTAGAAGGTTAAGCGAAGACGATTAGGGACTCGGAATCTCACTCTTCCGCGAAGAACTCTGAGAACAATGCACAGAGCGATTGGCGGCTTTAATGACAAGGATTTTGTAATAATAGCTTAAGAGCATTGTCTCCCATCTCATTAGGGTATGATTCCTGCCGCGGAATGCCAAATTTTCGCTTCCATCTGCTATAAGTTGGCATCAAGAAATGGCTGTTTCTGAATTATTTCGGGGATTTGTAGGTTCAATTAAACGGTAAATTTTCTTTGTTACTCAATTAATGTAATATAACTTCCCTAAGTGCCCTATTATTTTGCACCAAAATTTGCGTTTGGTTTTTAATGGTCGTTAGTTAAAAGTTGTTAGTTTTTCTGAGTAAAGAATTGCCGTTTGACTTCTTATCTCAATTTGAGAAAATCATACCAAACGAGAGTAATCATCCCAAAGGTTGGTTTAATTAGTTAGGGTAAAGTCCACCCAATGCCAAGCTTAACGGCGTTTGAAATTCACTAAGGGGTAGGGGGGCCAATTCCTTTCCCTGTGCCGTCTGCAGTTTCCCAGGATGACCTGGAACCTGAAAAATCACACGGCTAGGGTGAAGCTGAGGGTGCCCGGAGGCGACAGCCGGAATCGAACAAGGGCCCTCCGGTTAGTGGGCCAGAGCTCTACTTACTTGGAAAGCATTCCCCTCCAGAAAAGCATAGGTCGGCATATTTTACTGAACATTTTTAGTTAAAAAATGGGTAATACTAATTCTGTCCTTACCTCGAATTTAACATAATAGAAACATGCATAGATTTCGTTCGTATTTGACTGAATTTGTCTTTCAAGCAAATGATTTTCTCCTCATCGATGTATTAAAAAAAACGCCACCTCCCCTTTCAATCAACATAGTAGATAGTAGACATAGCTAAGGATAAGAATAGCTTTATATTTCGGCTTCTCATTTTAAGTCTGCGCTTCTATCTTTGCATATACTAATTCATGAAGACAGGAAGAATATAATTTCCTTGTGGCCATATCCTGGGTACCTTTGTAGGTACTAAAATTTTCACACTAGGACATCCATGGGCCAAAGTCCTGAGCTCGAAGTTGAAATGTCTTCCCCATAGAAGGGGCCCACTCATCATCGGAGGACCAAAGATTCGTGTATGCGAAGAACATTGGGAGGATGAAAGGATTTAGGGAAATGCACATATTTGGATAAATTTGGGTATGTCTGGCACCATTCACGATCTGTAGCTCTTCTGAAGTGGGTAATGTTTTCTAAGTTTCACGCATTTCAATCCAAAAACCAGACAGCATTGCAATATATAAATGCACAGGAAGGGCAGAGTGAATGGTTGACTGCACGATAATACCACGCAAGGTAATGCTCTTTATTTATGCTTTACTCTAAGAGATTCAGTTTGACACCCTGTAAAATTACGTCGTCATCCCGAGTGTAAAAATAGTATTCTAGATTATAATTTTTTAAGTGATAATTTTTGTCATAGTTCGCACGAGCGGAAACAAAATTTAACTTTGTAATAAATAACACATTAATTAAATTAATTAACTGGCCAAACATAATGGCTCCCACTATCACGAGTTATTCAATTTAATTCCTTGTTTGATGAGCAAATAATACAATAATTTGCTTGTATGTTTTAAAGGAACTGGTTTTGTTGGAAGGGACGTTGATAAACGCAATAGAAAAGGAAGATTAAGGGATCGTATTAATTTAGTCGGTTAACATTTAGACTAGCCGGCCCAGAAATAGGAGTTGGATGAGTTCAAACACACATTCAATTTTCCATACACAAACAGCATCAGGCCAAGAGCGGTGGAACAGTACAGGAAATTACAATGGCGACGACCTATGCCGTAGGTGGCGAAAGAACTTGCCTTAGTGGCATTACCGCGACCTCCATATTGGCAGACGAGGACGTTGCTCCGCCGCCACATTGGCGTTAATTCATTTATTTATTCGAGAGTATTTACTAAGAAACAGGTGACATATTAGATCTAATTCACTACATATCTCTGCAGTTTCTAAGAGAAGAAAAAACTTTTGCACACAAAGGTAAGTAATACATAAAGGAGGATCAGAAGGGGCTGCGTGAGGATCTAAGGATGACCCTAAATATGGGATTTAGAGATGCACCGTTGTCTTTAAGTACACCAAATTATTATTTACTGATGAACACTATATTTTATAATAGTATGTCCATAGAATTACTGATTAAAGTCGTTGATCGAATTCCGAAAAGGTAATTTATAAAATGCTGTTATTCTGATTGCATATTGTGAGAATTGACTCGCCACAGTGCTGAAAGATTTAGATGTTTGTGATGCAAATAGTATTCGCTACCAAATTATATTTTGTTATCATAGGTAAGTCAAAGGTTCGTTCTAATACATCAATTTTCACCTTATTTCATCGTAAAAAAATTTCTTTGGTATCTACGTAATAATGAACAGATGGCTCTTTGTTTTAGCAGAAAAAATCTAATTTATTTGCAAAAAGGTGCCATTTTCCCCTCCACCTCGAGAATTTCAATTAGTTTTGGAATTTTGTACTAATTACGTTTAGCACTAATATCCCCGCTGTTAACACGGGAACGAAGGAATACATATATTTTCGCAAAAGCAGAAATCTGGCCCTAATTTGTTTCAGTTACATTAGTTTAAAAAACAGGTCTTCCATTATATTTTAAATAATTGTTTTGCTGAGTATGCTGGAATTTACAAATAGACCCTGTATTAATTAAAATTTTTAGTTAAGAATTGCGGAGAAATTAGTGTAGGAGTGCACTCATTTAAATTTTCGATGAAAGATCCTTAAAAGATTTTTTTTAGAATTCCATTGGCTATCCGACAGTAATGGAATAACCACAGTAAAACTTTGAGAGGAATTCAAGTTTATTCCTGTTGTCAAAGAACAGTATTTACCCTCGACATCGTTTGACTAGAAAATCAATCTTCCCATAGACAACTAGGGATCACTGAGAAACTATTGGTAATTGAACTATTATAACTTTGATTGGAAGGTACTATTGATATCTACAAATTATTTACTTGTAATTAATAATATTCAAAAATAAATATTCAGCGGCTCGTTGCCTAACATTCATTTAGAACGAACCTACACCATTAAAATACCCCCTTGCAGGCCGTAGATCACAGTCAAACGCCTCTTAATTTTACAGGTTACTTGTTAGTAAATTATGATTTAGCTAAAAAAGTTATATTAATATTCCAAAATGAATTGGTTACAAAAGGTAGGGTTCCAGTTTTGGCTACAGCAAAATAATGAATGACGATGAATACAGCAGTCATGGTCGTTCCAAAGACTTCGGAATTAGTAAGTGACCGCTGGAATTAGAATTCATTCTTAATACGAGTATCCGTTAGATGTATTACCCCATATGTGATATATGTCTCTGTATCCCTATTTTTTAGAATCATCAATAAATAATCGAACATTCAGCAATGCTAGCTTCAAATAGTCAACCCGAATATTGGTTTTGTTACCAGATAGAAATCACACCGAAATAAGCTTTAGGTTTGTGAAATTCAAACATTTTGGGTCGGAGAGTCAGTTTCTTTCTCCGTGCAAATAATTATTTTCCCACGATTAACCGAATAATCGCACCGTTTGAATTTTGGATGGGATTACCCAAAGGCATCACCCGGGGTTTTAAACTACCACTCACACCCACCCACACCACTGAACTACCCAGTCAACCCTGGCACTCATAACTAACCATATTGTTCGAGAACAATGTTTCTCTATGTTGAACCGCCATCTGTACAATCATTGTTTACACTGCGGTTTTTACCCCCATTTTGGTTTGGGTATCCTCGTTAGTGATCTACATGCATGCGTTCCCTTCCTCTTTCCATGCGGGGTAAAGAACTATAGTAACAAGTTGGAAAGACCAAATAACCGAGTAGAGTAATTCTATTTTCTGGGACGGTCAGGGAAACAGAAAATTAAATTATTTTACCTCCTTGTGGAAGCATAATAGATAGGTATAATTTTGCTGTGAAATATGAACTCCCTGGTATTGATAACTGGAGTCGTGTTGAGACCATTAATGTTTATAAAACATCCTTTATGATTATAATTTCCTTTCTTAGTGAAGTTTAAAATGAATGAAAAATGTAAATAATTAAATCCAATGTATTTGTTATCTTGCTGTTCCCCTCACTCTTTTCTATAGCTGTAATTAGCACTGTTGGGGGAAGCAGGAAATTAACGCTGAGCTTCATCCATGAAATACAGACCAAGATGATTATTAAGGGGAATAATATTGCCCTATAAAAGTTGTTACCATGAACAGACCAGGTTTTTCTCTTTTACCTTTGTTAAACATTTCCCCGTTTTTAAAAATGTATGCGAAAAAGAATTTTAATCTGCACACACATCTACTTATTCTCGGAAATAGAAGAAATGAAATTCAGTGGAGGCATGGAAATACACCGTTTCCATTCCCTTATTATTTCAATGGGGCTGGACAAATAAAAATTTTAAAAAGGCTGCTATTTCTTTTAGAATAACGTTGGTTTAAAAATGGAAAATTTAATGTTCTTGGGCGTAAAACGAAATATAAAATTAAGATGAAAATACGTTCCGGGATTATAGCCGGCCTCGTCTCCCGAGCAATTGCTCCAAGACGGGAGTAAAAAAAACGTTGAAGAGTTTACGGCTGAGCCGTAAGGAATGATAGAGTCGTCTAGACAGGAAGTCCGACTCAATTTCCTTGATTTCACTGCCAACTTAGCACATTTCGCTCGAGGCAATGGATTTCGTAACGCCGCGTTTTGAATATTTATTCCGTTATCACCTTATTTGGCGTGTGCATCGGAAATACTAGGTTATGAGCCACTCATCGCGAACATTTCATGCATCATGACCAGTCTCCCCAATGAGTTCAAGACACGAATTTTTGCAAACGTCAAATGTTACTAGCCCGCATGGTGGTTTTAATCGACATGATATCCGTTCACAAGTGTGACGGTACAACGAATTGGACGCACGTACCTGGGGATATTGATGAGGAATTTGAAGGGGCTCATGGATTTGGATAAGAGCAACAGAACTTTAAAAAGTTGTTCTCACGTATTGCTATCGGAAAGAAAATGTTTACGGAACTCACCCATTCTAGCAAACTACTTTTTTGATTATTTTCATGTTCCGGTTTGGAAAATATATAGTTTTTGGCAGTATTGTGCACCGTAAATGAAGGCTACACTCACAATTTTTTTTTATAATTGTAGTCAAAATTAGCATATGCCTACCTGTCTGATAACCCCAAGACCTGGTCTAAAAATTTTGCAGTGATAATCTTACTTTTGCCATTGTATTTTTAACGAAATATCGCTTAATGTATCAGGAATCCTGAAGAATGCAATTACATGCTTACGAATATGAAAACCACTGTCATCGTCCTTTTTAGGCACGTAATTTATAGTGTAACAGGTTAATGTATATGATTGAAAGATGTTGCTAAGGATAGATCTTAGATAAATTAGCTTGTGTTACAGCGCGGAAGCATGCTGGAATATTGGCTGTCTGGATTTTTGCACTATTGTGCTGAAGTCTTGGCCCTTGTGTTACTAGTGCCAAAATTCCTCATTCCGGACCCCGGTTTTACTAATATTTTAATTTCAAGTGGCCAATTGTTACAAACAGTACCTGTACAAAATTTGTCGTACACTATTAGTCCGATTTGACCCCATATAGTCACAGTGAAAAAGAAAATTTTAGTAGACTCTAAAAGAGATTTAAAAAAATCCTTATTTGACCATACAGAAAACGGGTTGGATTGTTTTATTGTGTAGAATTTATATTTTATGGGAATTCATCTTTCATCCTCGAACGATTTGTTCAATAATTGCCGTTAGGATTTATATTCTAGGGAGAAATTCAGAATTATGAAATGTTAAAAAAATTTGAGTCGTTCTATGGAGCATGCTTTCATGGTCATTGGCCGGTGTGATGAAATATAAATTTATTATTAGTTTTAAAATTAAATGAAGTTACTAGTCAATAATATTAATGATTTCCTCTGCTGCAGGCTATGCCCTTGCGCTCGGAAATGGAAAATCAGTTCAGTAGTGAAAGAGGATCGTGCTGTATTATGTGGAGAGAGAAAAGTACATTTAAAGATATTTAATGAGCATACCATGTGTTAAAAACAAATTAAAAGTTGTATCTGGATTCTTTATATATAATTTAATTAACTAAATTAAATTCATTATAGCTTTTGGTGAGTTAAACGAGGAGTCCCTCGATGATTGTTTGTTGATTTTGATGAGTGTTTTTTAAGGGTTTAAAGAATTTATCAAATCTTTTACTTTGACCATTCCCCACAAAACCATAGTTGTAAAAATTACTTAGATTTTTTTAACATAGGAAAATAATAAGCATTTTACTTAAAAAATGTATCCACCCACCACAAACATTGCCCTAATTGGACAGTTAACTCCAAGAAATAGCAATACGAAATCTCTTCTTTCTGTCCACACCATTGTTGCTCACATCAATTTATTTTTGTGGTCATAATCGAAAGCTTACCTAAAAACTGAAATCACTTCACTTGTATATTTTTTTCCCCGATAAGAGAATATCAGTCATAAAAGAGGCTAAAATTAAATTATTGAAATTTATTTAATTCTCTGATTCGTTCAATATATGATAAAATGATAATGCACCATAATGGGAAAAAGTAGATAGTTAAAAATAAAACCAACGTATTTTTTTGTCATCAATATCACGTACATTTACATATGTATTCGAACTGTTCAGAAACTTTCAAGTGTTTTTTTTATTCGGTGAGGATAGTAAAAATGCGTTTCAGGTTTTATTTCCATTATTAAATATGCCTTTGGTTTGAAAATGTTTATCAGAAAATACATTGCAAGATCCAATGGATTTTTCGGACACCCGCGGGAGGCAATTTCCTCGAAAATAGCTTCTTGAGCACCTATTCCCCTTAAAGATTTATGAAAGACCCTAGCAAGATATCACCATGGCAACAGCTGGGTTGTTTTGCATGGTGACTATACCGCGCCGTAAAGTATGTTTTCTTTCTGACCTCCTCCTGTTAGAAGAGACGTTTCTTTCCTCTTCTTACGCGTTGAGGGTCATCCAAAACGTTCGTATATTATCAATTTGGAACGATTTGGAGTTGTGCTTGCGCAGGCTAATGCATAGGTATTACTGTAAGGGTTTGTTGAAATGATGCGTTTTTATAAATCTTTCGATTTCATCGTTTCATTTTTTTCTTTTATAGTCAATATTGTTAAAGCTTGTTGAATGTATAATATTTGAAAGGTAAATTTTAGCCTTTAACCCGGTTTGAAAGGTAAATTTCTCCTACAACACTTTATAGATGCGGATAGTGAATTCAAAGATTTAAATTATTCGTAATGGAAACCGGTGTGCGCGAATTATATTTTGCCAGGCAAAAAATGTGAAACTCTGGTCCAATATTCTCATTTTTTACACGATTGCTTGTTTATTGATTTAGCAGATGGCGTCAAAAGTTTTCGTTGGCACACTTTCGCGTTATAATGAATTTTGTTCTCTAATGGAATATCAATCACGTGTTGAAATGTTGTTCCTAAAGCAGTGCAATTCTGAAAAACTAGAAATAGGAATATGAATTCATGTGATAATGGTCTTCGTTTTAATTTAGGCTATAGATTCCACTAAACTGGTATTTGACTTTTACAATGCATTGCAAAGAACCAGGTAATATAAACAGTGGTCTATTTTTTGTGTCTTTTTCCTAAGTGATTGGAAAAGCGATGAATAAATGAAGGAGTAAGTATTTTATTGGCTGTTAAAATTTTGGTATACTTATTTAGTGTAGGTCACTTTTGCGCCTAACTGCATGAAATTTAGAAGTGGAATGATATAGATAGAAAACGTATACATTTTCCAGCTGTGAGAAAAAGTTAATTAATTATGCGAGTGTAAATTTTAAGCTAGATTATTATATTTTTGGATGCTCCCTGCAAATACTGCACTCTTGAGATTCACTGGCTAAAATATATAAATCTCGTAAAGAGGGAGTGCCATCGTAATTAGGTTATTATTATAATTTGTTGATCTAGAGGTTAGAGTAGGTATTTGATGAACCCAACCTAAGCATTCGTGCCCATAATATTGTATTGAGAATAGCAGTGGAGGTAGTTTCCCGTTGCCTTCATTAATAGTGTTTTTAACGTGACACCATCACTTAATTGGCCGCCTCAATGGAGTTAGACGCATTTGCAGCCGCCTTCCTGAGGAACAGACGTTGCGTGGACTACCTTTCTCCTGGCTCCTACCCTTTGACCTATCTTGCTTGCATGGGTGAGCCTACCAGAGCAATTTCCCTACCTACTCCCGTCCGCACGTCTTTAGGGATCATCAACACACTAAACCCTCCAACCACTCCAAGGTTGTAGTCCACGAGGGGAGAGTTAGGCTATAGGCGATACCGAAATGTGATCCTTTCAGCTGAAGTTATTCCTTCTGTCTAGCAGTACTGTCTTTTGAGTTTTCAACCTTCTTTAGATTCGACTCGACGAGTTTGCCGATAGTCTTACGCGCATTTGCTTGTATATTTTTGTTGCTATTTGTATATTATTCGCCAGAAAAATATTTATCAGATATATAACTATTTATATAAATAATATCAGTGTTGTCAAGTATGCGATAATGAATAAAAAAATTACGGTTCCCCGTGCAGCTAAGGTATTTGGAAATAAGAGTAATTTTTGCGATGATAATTTTATGTACGTTTAAAAACTCCTTTTAGCATAACTCAGATCATTCAGCTTGGAACATGAAAAAACTCATTCGTCGTGAAATCATATTCAGTATCGTCAAGTCTAAATATTTGTATCGGGTCGTAGTTGTGCTTTATCAATATTTTCTCTTGGTATCGGCATTAACACACGCCTTTTTAAGATTTTCATTCATTTCCAGTTAAAAGTGTTTATGATTCGGCAATGTGATGAAAATGAAATTGAGTCAACCCTTCAGCTACCACCGCAAATGCAAAGATCGTCACAGGTTTCTCCAACTTCGTTTGGATACCCAGACGATATTTTGCTCGCTCGTCTTACAATTAGCCTTGGGACGTATTTCAGTTAATGTTTTCTCACCGTCCTCATCCTCGGCTCGCGCTTTTATCCCCCAATCCATCTTATCCACCCTAAGCATCACTCTTCCTACTTTGTCCCGGTGTTGACTTGATTTAATCTCAACCCCCTCCTCCCCCGCCTCCACTGTCCCACCCCGGCGAGGGAGGCTTCGACGCTCCACTCGACCTTTCCGAGGTCTTTTCAAACGAGATTTTGTCTCGAGGCGAGCCGTGGCGCCGTCGCTTCCGCACCGCCGACCGGGGACGGCGGGAGAGACCGACGGAACGCTGCCGGCGGCGAAGGGCTGACGACCCTTCCAGGGCCCTGTGGGGGGGGTGGGGGTGGGGAATAATAATTCCCGCGGACGGCTGTGGTAGACTGCGGAGGTGGGGTGGGGAGACTTTTTATTTTTTTTTAAAGCTTCCGTGACATTCTGTGTTGGTGTGTTTGCGCGAGCTTTGTACACGGCGCTAAAGGGTTGGAGATGGGGGATCGAAAATATTAAAAAAAAAAGAAATAATTTTAAATTAAATGAAAAGAATGAAGCCGGCCCGGCCCACCCGCCTCTGTCCGTCCCTCTGGGGGCCATGAGCCGGGGAGTTTGGAGGAGG
>LYUA01000446.1:291405-302066 GCA_002093875.1 Calopteryx splendens | reverse complement strand
TAATCAACCCGAAGGTCGGTTTGGTAGGTGAGGGTAGAGCTCACCCCGTACTAAGTCCAACGGCGTGTCTCGGTGTCGGCGGGCTGATATCTTCGCCTGTCAATCCTGAGGTCGCGGGTTCGGTTCCCTCCTAGGTGGGTTTACATCTACCACCTAGTGCTTTGATATTTGTAATTCTCCCTGTTACGTTTATAATCTTATGTAAAAGGCCATTAATTGCTGTTTTCAGATTTATGGCATATAAATGTGAAATTCACACATCAGTGACCAGTTCCTTTCCCTGTACCGCCTGTGGTTTCCCAGAATGTCCTGGTACCCGAGAAATGGTACACAGCTTTGCCCTGCCGTTTTTGAAGGAACAGAAATACATCTACACGAGGATCAGGTCCGTAGCTAAACAAATAGAATTCGCATTCCATCACGTTTGATCGCGTACTATGCGTAGATGTTCAAGCGCCCAAATGGTTGTGACTTTTAATTATCCACAATATACTTGTTCCAACATGATTCCATTCAATTTGAGAGGACGCACAAGCCAGTGGAATGCGTACATGAAACTACACTAGCCAGCCAGATGTAGTCGTTCCAGTCCGTTGAAAATCCCATCACGCCCGCTCAGATTATCGTGAAGTTAAGGTAGAAAAAAACCTTATCAGAGATTGACCCAAAAGGTTTCTTTTCGCCGCACCGTTGTTTCCTGTCTCCGCTACGTAAGTGCAGGAAAACAAAATTGTTTTTACTTTGTCATCATTCGTGTTTTTGTCATTTTCATTTAATGAAACGGTCACAAATATTTGACCGGCGCACGGCCGTCGAGGGAGTTAGTTTAACAAGGAGAGCTGGATCAGCGGGGGGACTTAAGCGGATAGGGTTAAGTGGGAGGGTGAGACTTTCGGCTGAGAGTTAAAATAATATTGCTGAATTACGGCGGTCACCATTATCGATCAGCCTGGAGCTTGCGTCGGTGTTGTCCTTAATTACGGGCGCGTCGTTAATCGGGGATTCAGGGAGGTATTTTTACTGAATTTTGGGCGTCATTTAGGCAAAGTGTCGTTAGGCAGGGTTGCGTAAACAGGGGAAATTTGGGTTTTCGATTCCGTGGCAATGTGCCGTTAATTTAGCCGAGTGGATTCGATATTGGAGAGGTTAAAAATTACCAGAATGATGTGAGATGAAAAATGATGAAAAAAATATTGAGGACTCATAAAAATCACCCTGAAAGCTTGGTTGAAAATCATATTTTCCTGAAGTGGCGATCGTGGAAATTTTCAGTTCGGAAGCTAAGCCATAGTAAGGCATTTTCAAAAATAATGTGTACAGCGTTGTTGTATTTAAAATTTATAAGGAGGAAAATGATAAAGAGAGATCTAAGCAAAACATTTTGGAAAGATTAGTTAATTATTTTCCATGGATGTTAGAGTTGTACGGTTGGGAAATTAAGTAGGTTGGTGAATAAAGCTGAGAAGCATAGATTTGAGGTTTTTAAAATTCGGATTCCGTGAAGAACATAGAAAAAAAACTTCATGTAGGAAGAGATACTAGAAGGAGAATTAGATTCGTATGAGGAAGAGAGATATCTGTTGGGAGAAACTAAGAATCTGTTGAGAGAAAGTGAGATGTTGATAAAATTCTCGTGATGGAATAAAAGGGAAGACGTTTGTTAATGGGGAATCAAGACTAGTTGACTAGTTATTTTTTAACAAATGAAGCTAGGATAGAAAGGTGAGAATTTACAGTAGTAAATAATATGGGTGAAATTGAGTTCAGACTCTGGAGTAATGCTCTAGTAGTCCATGTTTATGTGCTGTAGTTTTCAGAGTCAGTCGATAATCCAACTTCAATCCCTGGTTAATTGAGTGTATATAATTAAAAGTGCACTTTACCTTTTCTTTGCATCCAATTCGACAAGAGAGAATGAAAATATTCACTAGGTGGAATATCGTCGCAAAACGGAGTGTATTAGTACTTATTTTTAATTGGTGTCCATTACCCCGGTTGGACAGTTGTGTTTATTCAAAAAAATAATTAAGGCACAACTTTCGTCCTATGGATGATTCAAATGAGGGGCATAGGCAGAATCAACCATGTTTAACATTTATGCCTTTACCATGTCTAACGTAAAATGTATTTATTCTTTTTCAACGTTAAGGTTTATTTATAGATTAGAAGCATAATTGAGAAATGGAAGTGCTATTTCACTAAGCCTAATACGATGGAATGTTTCAGTGCTAGCCAGCCAAAAGCTTGAGGAAAGGAATAGAGTTGAAGCGGAGGGAATGTAGATAACTCGAAAGATTTCCATAATTAGAGAAAAACGGCTGTTTCTTATGGAAAAAGGATCTCAGTAACTATTTTTTTCACTGTGAGAATTTTGTTCAACTGCTCCTAAATTATTCCGGCATGTGGCGAAAAATTGTGCATCTACTTAGGCCTTGAGCACGGTCGCCACGGGGCATGCGTGCGTAACACCCAATGGGATTTAAAAATTTGGTTCTCAGTTAAATTTAATTCCTCCATTGGTATAATATAATTAATTTCATTAGTCGCTGCATTGCGTCGCGGCATTTTAAGTCTACTGAATATAATGGCATAATGATACTTTATTAATTTTTTTAAAACTACATGCTGAAAATTTTGGCAGATGTTTTAGTTTAAAGTAAAATGTCCCTCATTTAGGTAGGTAATGTTACACGTTTGGCATTGTGTTTTTTTCGTTCATTCAATCTCTTTTTCTCCCCTTCGATGGGATATTCCAGGAGATTTTCTAAAATATCTTTCTCATTCGTTCATTAGTGTTCATGGTAATTTTTTTCCCGCGTTCTGAGCTTTTTCTGTGTTTCCTGTGAACATTTTCAGTTGGTTTCTGGATATAAGTTACTATTTCTGTGGAAACAAGCTCACTTTTGAATAACTCAACGTAAAAATGAGCATCATTATTACTCATTTAACTTTTGGAATTTTTAAATTGATGCATAATCCAGATATAACACTTGAGTAGGTACGGTGTAATATTCACTCGTCCCTTTGGACTTCTAAGTAATTAAACCGTGACCAAAATTCGTGTTAACTGCGTTATTTCGTTCTTAATTTTTTTAATTCTCCCTCCTCCTCGCTTCATTCTACCTGTTATTACAGCTTTTAACATCTCACTAGCTCTTTTTATCCTTGATGGGTAAAATTAATATTGGGTGAGCTCCAACTTCAACTATCAAACCAAGCTTTAGGTTGTATACTGTGGTGGTGGCTACTTATGTGTATAAAACGTCCATTTACTTTATTTATTCCTTCGTCATTTGTAATAAATTCTAGTCTTTCATCCTTTCAGCCAACGTATTTTTTCAATTCTTTTCCGTACAAATTCCTAACAAATCTAATCTACGATCATAATCATTTATATCAGATATGATTTGTATTGCGCGATGCAACGCCTCATATTTATTCGTTTTTTTTCATAGTTACCTTACTACTTCACCAAAATTACCCATATCTAAAAAAAAACCCTCCATAATACTTGCAAATTCATTCGACTGATCTCATTTATGTCATCCCACTTTAATTGTCCACATAGCCTACTTCCTATGTAAGAATCTTTATTAATACCTTTCTTTATGATTTATCATCAAGAATTTCTTCCTTATTGTGTTCAGCAATGACCGTGATCCGTTGTATGAAGGCCAGCTCAAATTTTATCATTCGGATTTCTCACTGAATTAATCAACTACCCATCCACTTTCGTTCCCATGTTAAGCCTTCCCTTTGTATGCGTCGCCATATCGTTATCGTGCACGTTAAAAACACTAACTTTAGCGATAACGCTGCCTTAGTTCCCACTCGCTCATTTTTCAGGAAAAATCTCCATTAGCTGTCATTTCTTGCTTGGTCTTGATAATAACCACATTTCAAATATGACGCACATTCCACCAGTCTTCTATGTTCTGAAAAAAACAAATAATAAATGTCATCCACTCTACCCGATGATCTCCTTTTCGCCATCCACGAAACAAAATACAAGAAGGCATGCCTATATTGTAAATTCCTTTCAAAGTGCTTTATGCGTTCAATTTTTATTCCTTTGAGCAAATTAAGTCATTACTCTTCCAGGACATAGAATTGTTTGTTCTTCCTGACGGAAGATGTTGATACTCGAGCACCAAGTCAGTTTTCTTATTTAAGTTTCTCTAGACGTGTATAGTTTCGGCGGACACGTTGAAAGACGGAGATTTTTTTGAATTCATATTTCATTTAAACCTTTTAAGCCTACCGCTCGAAGTAGTGTTCTAGAGAAATAAATTTACTTGCTGAACCCATAAGTTCGCTTTCCTTTGGATGATGATTTTTCCACTGCTGCCCCTGTTGCTTGAAAGGCTACCTTTTCCTACGCCAGGTGATTTAAATGTGCGGTGAGAGATTTTGTAGGAGAGAGGTCAGGTTTAATCACCCGCTTCGCAACGGTAGCATCAGTTTTAATTTAATCCGCGGGCCGCAGTTTAAATTAAAACTCTAGGCTGAGAAGAGAAAATTTTATTTCTCACAGAAAATGAAGTGTGGCGGCATGTATGGTATATCACATTGAGTTCATTTTAATAGCATATCTTAATCACGCCACATTTACTAAAGCCTATCTTACTAACGCCAACCATACCATTTGTAGTAATCCAAACCCGTCCTAGGTAACTACCAACGTTCTGCGTTTTTCAGTTTCTGGTGAGACTATTTAAAAATCACTCTTTTCGATGTAAACTTCAGGGTTTTTAAAGAAAGCACTTTTAAACAGTTTTCACGGAAAGGCGCTCGAATATAACTATGTATTTAATAAAATAAAGCCAGATACTTCTAAACCAAAAAACTTGAAGTGTCTCCCTCTGTTTAATCAACCTAAATTTTAAAATTCTTAATCTCCGCCCCAATTATAATATTAAATTTGAAAGGCATACAACTGATTATTAACATAACTGGGCTAATATTTTCAACACTTGGATTCTTATCAGGTCCCCCCAATGGAGATTTTAAGACACAAAGTGGGGAAAATTTAAAAGAACTTCAGTTTTCACTCGGTGGTGAAATTTAAAGGAATCAGGTTTAGAATAAAATGTATCCTGTCAATAAACTAACTGTGGGAAATATTTTCAAAAAGTTGAATATTTTATCCCTCCCTGAGAAATTACGCTCTAAAATGTTCTTCCTTTCTATTGAAATTCGGATCGAGATTTCTCACATTGGAGGTGTAAATATAGTGAGAATTTTTTAAATTGTGAAAAAGGATGTTCAAAAAAATCTCGCTCTTTCCAAAGCCCTAGAGAAAAATAGTGGTGAGATATTAATATTTGCGTCAACGTCCGCAAACGTCCAAATCTGTTCGTATTAAGAGACAAAAATTGCCGCCATTTGTAACCGGGGAAAGATAAAAGCGATTGTTTTCAACTACTTACGAGCATTCGTGCCTACACAAGGGAAAAAAACGTGCATAATATTATTTCTTTGATGGCGAACGAGATTCGTCCTTTTAAAACGGTCGTGCTTCTTCCTTTTTATTTAAAACCTTTGGTTCCAAACGGTAACGCCATAGCATGCTTTTGGGTAGCATCCATTTGATAATTCACTACGTCCAAGACATTTTCTTTTATTTGATATCGGAATCCGTTTAAAATGCCAAGGAAAAGACATTTGAGTACGCAAATAAGAAAACAGAAAATAATAATAGGCGTAATAATAAAATATAGTTACATAATATTAAGAAATCTACCACACGTCATTTTGTCCGCTTCTATTATATATTTAGTAAATGTCTATTAAATAAAACATGGCATTTATGAATAACTTCAACTAATTTAAAAAGAATACGATTTGTTGTCATATACCATTGTCCTTTCATATCATCCTGTGGGTCACTCAATTTGTGGGTCACAACAAGTTTGCGAATTTGCGAGTGTCAACTTTATTTGGTGAAACTAGGAACTAACTACAAGCCCTCCTACAGGTCTTGAGGGACTGAAGGGATTGACGGGACCAGGGTTAGCTTGGAAGGGCTACTAAACAGCCAATCTTAGAATTGATAACCTTCGATGGAAAGGGCGATGTGTGAAATTATTTTTTTTTAATAATTTTCAATTTTGAGGTAATTTATATTTTTAGAACGTGCGTGCTGCACTGACGGATTTATCAATTTCAACCGAATGTTTGGCACGTCAATACTTTCGGCACGCACCCATTTCGTGTGCTGAGTGATGCAGAATGAACGCCCGGGAGGGTCAGCGAAAGGAGAAGGAAGGGGTTAGGATGATTGATCTGAGGATCGAGAGAAGATGTAAGAGAGAGTGGGGTTCCGAGCGTGAGGGACGGAACGACCGGATATTTCAAGGGCAGGGAGTAAGAGAGAGAGAGAGAGAGAGAGCGAGTATGGGACTCTTGCCGAACTTGCAGAAAAAAATCTTCCTTCAGGACTCCACCCTTATCGACACATCCGTAAATATCGGACGAATCGAGTTCGATACCATCCCGACTGTTCAATAAATGCCTTTTATTTTTTTTTTGGGAGCCTCTCTCATTGTGTCTCTCCCCAGACTTTCTGTTCATCTGTAGATGTTTTGGAGAGATACAGTACTCCAAGCTTCTTTTATCCAAGGTCCCGTTCCTGTGCCTACGCTTCTTTCAGAATCGTCTTAGCTTTGTGGCAATCCGTATTCAACGGTATTCGTTCGCAGCGGATTTTTAAAAAGTTGGAAACATTCTTTTACTCTAGACTGGAACCGCTCTCTGTGTCACACATACGATACTTGCATTACGTTTTATTGCTGGTGGTCGTGGTTATCGTTTGTCATACCCTTCAACGGCAAGTGACGTACATGCATTCTGTGTTTCCTTGAAATTCTTGCTCCCTCTTTGGCGCACTCAAAACATTAATGAATTAATCTAGTTTATTGTGAAAACGGCTGGAAACTGTTAAGTGGAAAGATTTTGGTCCGAGTTTTGTGAGGGATTTTGTGAGTGAAGTGACTCATGAAATCCGAACGGTTAGTAACCGTTGATCTAGCGCACTTCAGGGGTGCATGTATCGAAATTGCGATATTTTCATTTAGCTAAGATCTATTGAGCAATGTGATATAGAGCAAAGGTGATGACTTATTCAAAGAATTCACAATAACCAGGGGCTCCTTCGGGATTGGTTCGAAAAATGAAATGACGCATATTATATAACAAATCAGTGTAAATGATGGTTGAGGATATAATTTAAATCCCTCACATATGTGTAGAAATTAATTCATTATTTGAGTTCACTTACGCTAGTACTAAATATTGTCAGAAAGAGATTATTGCCAACCATGCTCTTCCAAAAACGCCGCCCAAATGTTCTTTGAAAATGCATTGGATACTTGCATTTACGTTACTTTTTGTGTTGTGACTCCGCTAGCTATGCGTTTTTTATTTTTTCGATTATTTTACGTAGCCTCCTGCTCCTCTACCAGTAAAAACATTTCAGCGTATTCTAGTTGCCTGAATTTGCGAGGTTAGAGTATTCAAAGTAATATGTAGGTCCTCTTTAACTTTCCTATCGTGGAATTAGAGTCAATGAGAAATATATTGGTAATAATGCTTCGCTTTTTATATGCACTGAAAACCTACCTACACTCCACGGGACATAACATCTGCTCCCAAAGAACAAAATACGAATCTTCAGTTCTTAGAAGCCGCTCTCAATTTCACTCAAACAATGACGCGTTACACAACCGTTTAGAAAAAAATCCATGTAACATGAATCCGACCTTTGTGTTGAAATACAATACTGATGATAAATTTGTTTGGCGTCAAGTGCTACAGGAGCAAACTTGGAGCCCTGCTCAAGTGTCATAATACACACTCCATTATCGAATTTCAGGTTTGGTTAACAATCTTGAGTTGATTTTAATGGGCCAGATGAAATTGAAATTCACTACCTTTTCTTTAATATTTCATTCAGAGAGCCGAGAAGGTGAATCTATATTTATTTTCAAACTAGTATCTCATAAAATCAGTTCAAAAGTTATTTTTTAAGAAAGCTAATGCCATTGATTATGCCACAGTGGAGTAAAACGCGTCATGCCGCGTACCTCCAATAAAATTGTTGCAAATACAAAGTTGTTTTTTCATTATTAGTATCCATAATTCCGACTAAGTGACGGCTAATGCTATTAAATACATGGGAAATAAGACCTAAAGGCTGGGATTACTTAAATCTTGCATTACTCTTCTTATCGGAAATCCTTAGCAACGTTATCGAAAATTTCAAGAGGAAATCGTCCCTTAAGAGACCCACTTTTCTCGTTTTAATCGATTAACATGGATTGAACTGTGTGAATGGAGACGGCACTTTTGAAATCAGGATATAATACTCTCCCTCTCTTATGGGCTAGACTTCTTCGAATCGTGGGTTCCTAGCATTAAATGGAGCGTTTTTGCCCCTCTAAAAAGTCCCTAGTAAAATCCGCTTCATCCTTATCACTCTCATAAAGTGACTTGCCCTTATATCTTAAGAGGATGTTCCCAAGTGATGCACTCGACGGAAATCAGGTTGCCGGTGGATGCGTGACGACAGATGTTGCACGTAAGTACATCACCACTACTTGTTCGTGGCCGATGGAGATGTATGGGAGGGTTACTAGTTGACTATGAGGAAAAAAAAATCCATGCACTATTTCCTTTCCTGCGAATCGCGGCGATATCATGGAAAGTGCGGCGTGACTGAGGGAGGAGAGGTTTTTCGAGGGTCGTGGTCGAAAGAAGTTTCAGATCCCTTTACTTGGGGAGTTCTGATAAGCTTGTGAGAAGAGCTTAATAGAGTAAACTTTGGTTCCTTCGGAACTCACTTATAAGACATTCGTTACAGGATATGTGCTTTAATGAACTGTGCTTGTACGTTGGAAACTCCGCCTAATTAAATGAATTCCAGAAGAGGACAAGAAAATATTAACGTTGATTCCACCAAAGAGATGTGTAAGGGTGGGAATGAAATACGACTGCGTACAAATATAACTTGTTTACTGGATAGTGCGACACGTGTTTCAGCATTTGTACAGAAACATCAAGTGTGCTGTACGTTCAAAGCAGATCCATATATAGAGAATAAATGAAGATGTTGCGAGAAATGCGGATATAGGTACCGTTGGGATACAGTTACTGGCAGAAACAGCCGAAAATGCTGAAATGACTGCACTAAGTGAAGAGTTATTTTTTTTAAATCCTTGTCCTAAAAAGTTTTTATCGAGACGAAAAATGGGGGGCACCCGGTGCCCCTCGCTGACTCTATGATAACGGTTCACGTTTCTTTCACTATGTGCGACTTTCGTTCATATAATGAGGCTTTCACTTTTCATCTATTTTTCTGGATTCAGTACCTATACCTTAGAACGTGTAGTAAATAAAAGTTTAGAAAAAAAATCCTTTAAATTTCTGTTTAACATAAAATGTGACATTTATACCACAAATGCACGTACATGTGTGCGTGTTGATTAATCTGATAAACATATTTTTGCATTATAATTATCATATACCATCCACTGATAAAAAGATAGGTTTTCATTGTCCCTGAAAGCTATTATATGTTCACCGTTATCCTTGACTTATACAGGCCTTTTAGACACAAGTGTTTCTTTCTTTTAAAAATATAACAGTATTTAAACAGTATTAGTTCCATCTTTGGATCTTCATACCCATGAAATGGTTACTGCCACAGAGTAATATTTATTAATTTAATGTTAAAAATGAATAATGCCACACAATACTTCTATAATGTTGTACTCGAAATTAGTTAAAAAGTATTTGATCAATGTAAAATCATAAATTATTTACTCTTTGACCGTTTAATTTGCAGTAATATGACAATATTAATTAAGAATGGGTAAAACAGATATTAAAATGATGACTTCCAGGTAAATGTGTGTATTGCACCAATTCATAGCAATATGTTTTATCGTTGATTTTTTTTATCGACACGTTGCACATAGTTTTCGGATACGTTCATTTAAACGGGGAATACAGGAGTAGGACGGTTATTTAATGCAGCGGAACCTGCAAATGATCTAACAATTCATTTCCTCTCATTTTTGGAGCGGTGCAGTGGTTTTTATCAGCAGTAATTGTACTTTTATTGAATCTTGAACATTTGAAAAATCTACTTGAATGCTTTCGGTGGGGTAATATATCATGCAAATGAAGTTAAAACATAAGTATTTATAGCTCAGAAAAGATTATTTATAACTCCAAAATGGGATAACCACAAAGATGAAATCTTTACCCCGTAGTGCTTTGAAAATAAATGAGAGTAGCAGCGCGGGAAAGTATTTTATTATGAATGTCGCGTACACACAATCTCTTAAGATATTTCATTGCCAAGGGATGAAAAGTTTCGTTTCCCACCCACGTAAAATGATTTGGGGACCTTTAGGCTTGCCTTAGAAAAAATAAACGAGCCCCCAACCCCCCCCCTAAAGGCTGGGAAATAACAGAAATTGTCTTTCGCCCTTTCAAATCAAATTTCCGGCTCTGGTTCGATGGTATTCTTGACCTCGTCCAATGGGCCTCCCTCGGCCGGGGCCTTCTTTCCTCTCCCCCTTCCTAAACTCAGTGTGGTGCGGGCCCAACACTCCATATACCCTCCCCCCCTCTCCTTCCCCCTCCGTCGTACCCTC
>LYUA01000446.1:266399-280079 GCA_002093875.1 Calopteryx splendens | reverse complement strand
ACTATTTTAGTCTCAATCTCGCCCCAATAAATGCATTTTATTATTATTATTAATCTCTCTGCCTCTCTCTGTGAGTTTCGCATCTCAGAAACGGGAAGGTATGAAGACGTAGTATTGACCCAAGTGCTCAATCTGTACCAAAAATATTGGATTAATGTGAACTCAAATGTTTTTCGATTAATCTTACTACGATCGCACAAAGTATAGACATAAAGTTAGACGTAAAGAGATACCCGCGGAATAAGTAATATGTAGTACAAGTTGAAGCCTCTACTTTGTTGTCTGCAAGTATTGGTTTTGAATGATTAGAATCACGCATTTTTTTGGAACCTTAAGTGGAGCCAGGAAATTCCCGCTGACCATATTTGAATTTTGAGACGTGTTATAGGGCACACGATAAACAAAGAGGCAAGCACATTAACTCGAACACACGCACGCATATGAGAAAACACGCACCGACTCGGATAACTCACCCTGGCAGAAAAGTGACGTAGGGATTCCTAGAGCGCTGAGAGCGTCCTAGGAGTCCAGTACGTTAAAATTTCCAATGTTTCTTCCCAGCGCTGAAAGTCCCCGAGGTGCCTCCTGGGTGAAGAGCCATGGGAAATTTTGACTCAAAAGACTCCTAGGAAGCTCTTCGAACTGGGAGACGACTATTAATACGGGCCTTAANNNTCCTAGGAAGCTCTTCGAACTGGGAGACGACTATTAATACGGGCCTTAATCCTTCCCATTAATACCGGAGAATAGGTTCAATTGAGGTTTTTAGAACACCAAATGCTTCTTAATTTAATTTTATAAACTATGAGTTTCGCTGTTTTTGAGATGTTTGTGTCGTGTGCCCATCAGAAACCTACGATAGGCAATATATATTACTATTAAAAAAGTATTTGAGATTACGTATAAGTAACGGTGTTAGTGATGCATACATAATTGGTGTATAGTAAGGTATATTATTTAATAGATTAGGAAATGCAATGATTTGATGCAATTTGAAACGAATTTGTATTGTGTTTAACGAACTGTAAACGAATTTGTGTTGTGCTTAGTTAAATCCAGTTGTGTTCTACCCTATGCGTTAAAACATTAATAAAATTTTCCGATTTTTAATATAAAAACTTCTTATAAAAATATTATATATTCATGTTCTGTCATTGAAATGCCTGTCTCTCCATTTCATGCAATTGCCGACTGTTTTCTCTTCCCTCGTCCTTCCTCCACGACCCTCTCTTCCCATCTATTGAGTCTTTTTCCGCACTGCTCTTACCTCTCCTCCCTACGTTTCCCAACCACTTCCACTCTCACTTCACATCAGGAGGCCCCGATAAAATTACTTACACTCCCTCCCATTCATTATTTACTCTCATCAGCGATGAACGTCGGCACTGATGCTCTTTTTTCAATCGACTTCCTCTCTCTCCGCCTTCTTTTATGTCCGTTACATTTTTGTGGAGGCATCGCGATCAGGAGGGGAGAGTGGTATACAATGGCATAATACAATGACGGAGAATTGCCGATAAAAAAATATCTATTGGCTGCAAGATATACTTCTTCATGAACATTAATGTGTGTGAGATGTAAAAAAAAACGGGGATGAGGAAGATGACAAGATTCGGTTTTAAGGGAATCGAAAGAGAGAGAAAAAGAAGGTTAGGTTCCGTTTAAATCTTTCCGAAGCGAATCATAATTATTGACCGATCTTAAAGGAATAAGTTTAGATATTTAGCCAAGCAGGCATTAATTCCACAAACGTAAGGAAGTGGTCCATTAAAACATTTTTAATGGAATTCATCTCTTCTGCGGATGAGGCTGAGGATGAGCAGTAGATTATAAGCGTTGGAAATGATTGATTAGAGTATCAAATGAGGAAGCTGATACTTCGAAAGTTGGGTGAAAGGGGCACTCGTTAAGGGCACTTAAAAGAAATGAGAAGAAATAAGATTCACGATGTGGGGTTTCACTTTGTGAAATTTTTCCGCGATGGAAGGGAAAGAAAATAAACTTTGTAAATTCCACTGTTAAATTAAATGCTCGACCATGGTTTGAACACTTCCTGTCATCTTCAGGTGACAAGTAAGGTTTGAAGATGACGCAAAGTGTCGGCTCCATGGTTGTGTAATAAATTTATTATTAGTGGAATTAACAAATTTCATTTTCTTGAGAGAAACAACTAGATGATTTACTATAATTATTTTAAGATTTTTTCACTTTTCTTTTATGTGCGGTTCTTAAATATCTTAATAAGTGTTCACACATCCAGTTTTCCGTCAATAGTTTTAATTTTCAGAAATGGATACCTTAAATGAAAAGATAGTTAATATTTCATTTTTACTTAAGTAACCTCTTCGCCGTGGCATCTCAGAGTATTTTTTAATAATTAGTCAAATTTGCGTTCACAAAGGTACTAGCTACACGAGTTTACTTGGATCTTACTATCGATTTTCTTTATAATCTCTATATCTATCCTCTTTATTGAATAATTTTGTTATAAAATGTTAACATTAACAGAATGCTACCTGTTCGCAGAACGCTAACGTTTTCACTCGTGATTGAAAAGTTGTGTAAGGTAATAGTGTAAAATTGAAATGCTACCATTAACTTTTTATCGTAATTACGTAGCTAATGTTATAATACTGATAGAACTTCGTTCACTGTGTACATTATTTGTTTTTTTGGTAAATTTTAATTTGATCTTTGCTCCCGTAAATTGATATATGACCTGGATTTCCAAAAAAAATAATTTTCATCCATTCGTTATTATTTTGTTTTTGTTTGTTAAAATTAATCAAAATGAAAGTTGTAATTTAAGCCTGAAAATATAAATACCTAGCCATTATTATATTTAAATTAATCCATTTGCTACTTTTGGCAGTTATGTAGCAATGTACGCTAATTACGCATTTGAGCTCCCAAAACCTCTCCAATTACCAAACACATCAAAATTAAACCGACACTAGTGTGAAATATGAATAATCTATTTTTAAATTTTTAAGTCAAAAATAAATAGCGGTAAATTTATGTATTCTCGCCCGGTGATAAGTCGGTCCGACAATGTGCTAACTATTTTTAGCTTTGAATGTGCTTATTGTACCCATTCCTATCTTTTCGTTAAAACTCCAAAAGAATGAAATACATGCAATTTACCAACTTTTGTGAAAAATTGTATCCATGGAAGTTATTTATTTTTATTTCGTGATTGTTAATACATTGAGTATGCCAGTTAGTATATCCATCACTTCCAATCACCGTGAATCTACCTCTTTCATAATTCCACCAAATAAGCTTGGAATTCATTTTGTCAGATCACTGGGACTGTGATAAAGTTATTATGTTTGATGGAAAATCTGAACTGAATTTACCCGCAAAAGCGCCAAAAGAAATACAGGTTTAACTCGGCGTTTTTCAGTGCTGAGCTATTTTATGTGAGAATATCTAACTGCGAATTTGCTATCGTGTCCGAAATATTACGATACTCCAACTAAATAGGAAATCCGTATCCCGGACCCATTTTTGCCTGGGAGTTCATTTTGTTAATCAATTGGAAAGCGCGTGATTATTTACGTTGAAAGAAAAAAAATTATTCGCGACGCGTATAATTGTTTGGAGAGTGAGGTTATTGTGAAAAAACACGCGTGCATTAAAGTAGAAACACAATGCGTAGGAAAGGAAAAACTTAGCTATTCCACACAATATAGTTTTATTGCGACCGGTTTCGAATACATAGTATCATCATTTGCCAGATGATTTCGATCAATAAGATATGTATGCGAAACCGGTCGCAATAAAACTATATTGTGTGGAATAGCTAAGTATTTCCTTTCCCAAATAAGTGGAGTTCCACAAAGTTACGCCAGCCATGATTTCATATGCATAGAAACACAATATTAGATAAAGAATCAAGGCAGATGGAAAAATGATGCTATTATTTAATATCGCTAACATATTTCTCAGTGATATTTCATATTGGTCGTCCGTCATTTGACTGAGATGGAGTCGTATTTATGATTTAAACACGTAAAGTATTATCAGCATATGCCGATGCGTGTACGCAATGTAGTGTATTGAAATTGCAGGGGCAGCTATGAATTATTTTTGTCCAGACCCGTACTTCATTTGGCTTCTCTGTGATAAAGATTTTGCAATCATCTTCATCGTAGATCTTACGAGTTCATATTGTCCTAGTTCTTCGTTTCCTGGCATTCGCGTATCGGTTATGTGCAACTCGGGTGAAGTACGCATTTTCTTTCCTCTCTCGTGTCGAATCCTTCCGTTCTGCCCCTTCTCTCTCTCTCTCTTCTCCCTCTCTTTCATCTCTCTCCGCCGACCTCTCCCGTCTTTCGCTTCTCCTCCTTTCCCTCCTCCCGTCTTCAACCTCCCCCCGCCCGCTTCATCCATCCCAAAACGTCTTCTTTCAAAACTTGAGCGCCGAGCGCTGCCCGTGAGGTTCTTTCACCTTTGGGCCTGCCTCCCCGTCTCACGCGACCCCGGTGAGCAAGGGGGTGGGAGATACTACCGCGATCGAAAGTCAGAATTATTTACGAGGCTCACTTGTTCGAGGCTTGTTGAATGAGGGTTCTCTCCCTCGGAAATAAATAGAAAGCTCTCTTTTTATTAGGCACCCCAATATATATATGTATATATATATATATACCCACTTATATATATATATATACCTACCATACCTATATACGTACTTGGTGTGAGGCCGTAAATATTAATTCTGTGGAATTAAACCGTGATGGTGGTATGGTGGGGTTCCTATCAGCCCTTTCCCCGCACCCCCGTACTTCCTGAACTCTCCACGTGGGCGAACTGTACTTTAAGAGAGAAGAGCTGAAGAGGAAGTGCCCCTGAACTGATGCAGGGATGAAATTTCCTTTCAATTTTTCCGTTTTATCTCTTGGGTTGGGCGTCAAATGATATTTAAAGGCACATTAATTTTTACGGAAGTTACGGAATGCGCCGATGTGTTCACCAATGCATTAAGGCGTAATGTTCCTTCACCCTATGATAATTAATGCACCGATCCGTTCACCAGTGCCTCAAGGCGTAACTTTCCTTCACCCTATATTAATTCTAATGAGAGATAGGAGGGTCTTAGAAGTGGCTACTAATTTATGACCATGAATTTGTATATCAACATCGTACATGAGCACAAATGTATATTGAACATTTTGATGCTCTCAGTCATGAGATTTCCACTTCTCGGTTAATTATAATCCTATGCATTGATCCCTGGCATCACCATGCCTATGGCCTCGTCAACGAAGCCTTTTATCCTCTACAAAATCGTTATAACACATTCAGCATTTTCTTAATGATTCCTAGAGCAAGATTGAAATTTCCCCCACCAGGCTGCAAGTTCACAGAGGAAAAAAAATTCTCTCTCTAATCACCTTCCTCCTCCTAAAGAGCATCTGTTTTGCCTCTTCCACTTTTCGTCTCCGGACTTGTGCGGGCGGGGCGAGTTTGGTCATTGTTAGACAGTTTCTTAGTGGGTGCAGAGTCAGTCGTTGGAAGTTTCTTAGCGGCTGCAGTTTGCGGTAGTTGCTAGGTAATTAAGAAAGCATGAACTATAGGGCTGGGTACCCTGTGTGTGACGGCGAACCGCATGGGTTCGGCGATGGAGACGGCGGAAGCCGGTGGAGTCACCTTGGAACTCTTGGAGCGCCTTCGAAGCCTCGCTAAGGGCGGAGACAATGGCTAGGGTGCATATTCAATGACAGTTTCTTCAAAGCGAAAACTCGCACCCTTTTTTTTGGCCTTTCGTCCGCTCCCCTCTCCGTCACGAAGTTCCAACTTCTCCCCAACGATGCTACAATACAACATCCATCTCCTTTCCTCCCATACCGATAACGTGCCCGATATCTTCGGCGACCAGTCGGGCCTTCGCCGTGGCCCATGACGTAATCGAGGTACCAACAACGATCATTAATGCACACTACCCCACCCCCATGATCGATGCCACAATCATAACTCTGAAGTAAAATTAAAGCTTCATGCCGCTAGAGGCATTCCTGCTTTTTTTTTAGAAACATTATCCTCTCACTACTTTTGATTGTTTTTCTCTGTAAATGGAATCAGTGTGGTTCGATATCGACCCTAAAAGCTCGTAGTATTTTGGACACGGTCTCACACAGGAAAAATGACACTATGCCTTCACTCGCCCGTTCTCATATTTTCCTAATAATTATGAACTTTTCGAATGCTAGACCCTTCAAGACCACAACGTAGATAATGTGTGCCTATGTTTTTTATTCATGCCTAGTCATATGACATTCAAGTAACCGTATAGACTTGAAGTGGGGTATGTACCATTTGAATCATTATAAGCATGTAGGAGTAAGTCTTTACTCTTTTTTGTGAGTTAAAAATACATTTCTTTACTTTTTCACTACTTCCCCTTTCATGTATTAGTTGTAAATCGCCAGAAAGAATTTGAAAATTCTCTATAAATATAAATTAGAGAATGGAGAAAATCCTATCGTATCGTTTATCCATATATTTGCAGATTATACATCAATTTCATTCGCAAGACTTGGTTGCGAGGCTTCATTAAGTCCAATAATATCGGCCCGAGGGTACTTCTGTTTGCTTTCTGTTGTTTGGACCTGGTAACTTACATACAATGTCTTATCTGAGTTTCAAAGGTTATTTTTTTGTGAAAACGTTCGGAGATAATTTATCGTCTTTCGATTTTCTCCGTTATTAGATAATTAAGGCACAAAAGTAACTGACTTGCAACCACCTTAGAACTGATATTTACCTCCGCGGTTAGAATTATTTTAGGAAATGAGTTTTCAATCTTCTTGCTGCACAAGATCATTAAAATGCACTTATGTCTGAAGGTAATTATACCCTTGATACTACTTTCCTGAATTATTCCATTGGACGGAAACACTGGACCCATGCCCGAGGTGGGATTCAATCCCATTATGGTTTGAACCTGCCTCGGGCAAGGTCAGTCGGCTAGAATGATGTCTATCGTAGCATATTATGCCGATATTTGATAACATTTCAATAAATAACTAATAGGATTTCGCTCACCAGTTGCATCCAAATAATGCCAGGGCATAAACCTCTTTTGGAGTTAATTCACCTTTCGCCACAATTTCCTCAGTGAAGAAGGTTGCCTAATGACCGAATCACTGGTAATCTAGTTTTTTTATGAACCTTATATTTTTGTCTTTCCAATGATAAAAAAGGACTGATCTCTGAATGTATTTCAAATCCTCCTGAAATTCCACACGGAAGAAAATACTATCTTTCAATTTTTCTAAAAAATTATTTTATTCCTACCAGTGTACTATATCGCAATCGAAGGACAATTTTCTCCTTTGAATTATGTACTTAGTTAAATTATATGATGCCAGATTGATGTAGGCTTAATGGCGGTAATTACGCAATGTTATTTTGTCTGATGAGGCGTCGTAAGAGGTTATTAATATTTTAAACGGAGCTGTAGACATGACATTAGGAATGAAAACGTTCGTGCGTATGAAATTAAGTTGTGGAGTAATATGTCCACTATTTCACTCTTAAGAGCGGAAGGTTCTCATTTAGTTATTTATGTAGGCATATATTTTGGACATGAATCTTCATCAATGCGAATACCTCTCATAAATATATGATTTTTAAAATCAACCTTGTTTTCCCCATGAGTTACTGAAAATATTACGTCTTTTCACTGGAAATCGTTCAAGAAATGTGCATTAACCGAGATGGTTTATTGGGATTAGGTTATATTAATTAACCCTTAAACTTTTGTAATCCGGTCATAGTTTGTGAAATAGTTATTCGATCATTAATATGACATCTCGGTTCATTGGTGAACGGTTGGCCTATTTTTTGAGTCGGTGGTGTTTGTGTGGAAAATTATTGTTTTCAAGCTCTTTCAGCAATCTCTTAAATTCTTTACGGAGTTGATGAGAAGACCTCTCATCTATCAAACTTACGACAAATGCTTGTCAAATTATTGTGATTTATTACCTTGTTTGTTTAAATCGTTGGCGCATCGCTTCCTTTCCGCTTTGACGGCGCTCATTTTTTTTCTGCACGCTCCAGGCTCCCTTTTATCACGGGAAAACATTCCATCAAAGTTCACCGTAACTACTCTGAAAGTAGTTTTTGCCGTTTCAATGGTTTATATTCTGCGTCAAGCAAGTAGGTAAATGGTATTGAATTAAGTGTCCAAGACTTAAGTAAATATCCGATGGGAGTAAACTAGCAGACTTCAGGATCCATATCTGGCAAATATCGTTCTTATTTGTGCTGGTAAGAAGGTATGGTGAGAGGCTAGGATTTTAAATACCCATGTTCATCGCAATAAACCCGCCTGGAAATTTTCTTTTTTTTTACATTTCCAGTTGCTTGATTTGTTTATACTTTATGAAGTTCAGTGTATCTGAAAAAATAATTTCAACGTAGAAATTATTGAGAACTGGGCATATTAAAAATTACATAATAAGATTAAAAACCCATGTGAAAGTTGAATGCAATAAATAATATCATGTATATCCTTGCAAAATGAATTTTTAATAAAATAAAATGTTTACGTTAAATTTTAAGCATAAATAAAATATGCGTTGTGTTATTTAAATCATATTTGTTCGGTTGACTTTACTTTTCCTGCTTTGACCATAACATTACTTAGCACGACCGAAATAAATTGTTGTGTGTTTTTTCGCAGGCAATACCCCAAAGGATTAATTCTTTATTACTTTCAATAAAAAGTATTCACTTTTAAATGATCATCAGATTAGAGTCAAGATTCGCCATTCTACTAAACCAAAAATTCGTTTTGAATTTTCTCGTAATCATATATTGCCATGTATAGTTTGAAGTTGAACAAGTTTGAAATTAAAGTATGCCTTGGTGCTCAGGATATTGTTTAATACAGTGATTATTCGCTCTATCATTACATCTTAGGTTATTGCAAACGCAGATGGCCTTATACATTAAGGTAAAGGTTTTACACCGAGGGAAATTCTGGGTAATAGATAAGGCTTTTGGGAAGAATATGTAAAACTCCTGTCCACTCCAACATTCTTTCACAAAAATGAGAAATTTGAGCTTGCCTCACCTTCTGAACCTGGCTGCCATGACATTCAAATGTCTTTGGGCTTGGCTAGTGACAACTTGGTGAATGAAAGATGAAAGGGCAGATAGTCCCGCTGAGATTAGAACCCTTTGGTGTTTTGATTAGAAGTCAACAGTTTCGACTTTTGAGAGCCAAAAGCACTCATGCTCTGTGGCATTTTTGCAGAGATTCCCTCTAGAAAGGACTACAAATTTGTATTAAATTCTGTTTTCTCACCATGATATCACATTTGAATTTACTTAATTCGGTCAACCTGACGGTTTTTATATTATTTGAATGTAAGGTGATCAAAGATATCAGTATAGCAAATCGAGATGCAGTATTATGTACCTAATGAGACAGCCCATAAAAAGTATCAAATCTCACTTCATCGCATACTTACCCTGTCTTGGGCCTTACTTCCTCCAAGTCAAAATAAATATCTCTGATTGCTATGTTCTCGATATTTTTCACGAACATAGGTATATTTCAGTTAAATGTGATTTTCATGCATACAATTCAATCTGTAACTCTAATACTCTTTGATATATAACATATTTTATCAATAAACATTCGAATTTGAATATTCAAATCGGCGTTCATCATATCGTCCTCTAATAATTCACTATATTAATCTCTTGAGGCAAGGTCAAGAAGCAAAAGTCAAGTCCTTCCATTCCTTAGCAACGTTTCGGAATATAATGAGTGATGGTTCTCATCTATACACCTTGAGGGCTATATATTATGGATGTGAGTGCATATACAAAATGGTGCTACTGGTAAACATGTTCTTAGTATTTATCCATGTTCTAGGCCAAACTAAAATGTTTACACTTTAAGATGAAGGCCTTTATGAATTTATTCTGAAGTATTTACCGACATATGTTGTGTGTGCTTTATTGTACGATGTAAATGGTGTTGATGTTGTTGTTATTCAACTTCAATGTATTGTTGTTTTTTTATCACCGGTGATGGAATAAATTGTATTCCGAAACATTGGCAAGGTGTACTTGCATTTTGTTTCTTGACCTTATCTCAAGAGGTTAACATAGTGAATTTCAATATTCCACCCAATCTAGTAACAGTACGGAATTCTGCCGCTAGACGCTAAATGGTGTGTATTTCAGGTGTCTGTCTGCCAATCGGCATCTTCATGATTGAACATGTTACTTTGTTTTTAATGTATTCGTTACATCGTGTTCCTATCTGTCTGCGAATTCCCAAATGTCTTCCAAAGTGAAGATTTCTGATCTGTTTCAGGGTCATAACGGTACACCCATGAGTCATTGGCAGATATGACTCCGGTCAGGAAGTTAGGGTCATCTCCGACTGGTACTGATAACTCAGTGCACTCGTCAACCAAATGGTCTTGTGGAAACTTTGCTGTATACTTCAGAAATGCCCCGTATTGCAGTCGAACCCTATTGCAAATGTCATGGATTGTCTGCCTTCGGTCCTCAGGGATCACTTTACGCACTTTCGCGATGATTTCGGGAGTCGTGCATGATGACGGTCAAACCGAATGTTTGTCATCCTCCATTGACTCCCGGCCGTATTTGAAACACTTAAACCACTCAAATGTTTTTGCTTGGCTTAGAGCTTGTTCGCCAATGACATCCTTAGCATTGAGCATGTTCTAGTAACAGTTTTCTTGGGCTTCAAACAAAACTAAATGCAGTTCTCTTGCTTCTTCACATCGGCCATTTCGAAATTCGCAGACAGAAAATAACACGTTGTAAAGAAAACAAAAGAAATTAATGAAAAAAGAAAGTGCACTCGCAAAGGTTCAGTTTAACAGACTGGCAGCTATACATCTCTACATCAAGTGGTATTGAAATTCACACTGCCACTATATTTGGTTGAATATTCAAACATTCGGAAATTTTGGATAGCACCTCGTATATTCACTGTTATCTGCATTCAATAATAAGAGGCATGTATAGAAATATTCTATGGAAACATATCTCGCCGTAAAAAAAGAGATGGTTTATCAAATTAAAATTTAATGTGCACCTGAAATTTTTAGTTTTTTTTGTTAGCTTCAATTAAGCTAAAATCTGAAGCTGAAGTCTGAGTGATCAGGTATCGCTATTAAAACTAATTCGTACCTGGAGTGGGGTAAAATCCGGTTCGCGTGAGACGACGGAAACAATGTAGCCAGGCGCCACAATCATTAGCGCGAATCATAATCTGGGTTGGCAAGCGACATGCACGGCTGAGTTTGAATGTGCCAGAGGGTTGAGCCCTAGTGTTTAAGGCCAACGAATTGATTTCTGCATTGCTTTCCGTCGCTCGTCAAAGCGAATGGGGGAAGAAAAAGGCACTTGGCAGTTTCGTCCTCGAAGCGGATCCATCCTTATTAAAGGGGCACTTGGCTGCACATCGACTGCCAACCTACTCCTTCCTGTTCCTAAGCCATCCACTTAAGCCTCCCAACTGTGACCCAGCGCCGAGGCGACGCTCTTGCACTTTTCCCGTGGCCCCTATGGCACAGCTTGGCCGTTGTGTAGCTAAGTCCCGCGTTTTTTATATTTGTTTTCTTTTCGGGACCAGTCTCGGGAGTTTATGAGTTCCTTACTCTGGATTATATCATGGCTCCCAGATTCGCTTTTAAGATAGCAGGAAGATGATTTTTCAAAGTTTTAGTTAAGACGCGTCTTGCGGCGAGATAATCCGGATTCGGGAGTAACGAGTTGTGCTCAGAAGCGTCCTTCGATGAGTTAATTTAACTGCGATTAATAAAATCCTTAGGATGAAATGTATGGATCATTCTTATGCTCTGCTAGGTATGCATTGGGAGAGATTCTCACGGGCTTAAAAAGTAGTCAGAACATTGGTGGTAGGTTCTGCCTTCAAAATAAGGACAATGAAGAAACGAAAGAAGAGAATAAAATAATCATGTCCATGAAATTTAATCTCTTCCGTAAACTCTGTTTAATTTGAGGGTCGCTTAAATCTAGCAGGCAATGAGTCCTGCGGGAAAGCTCACAAAATTATGGGATGACCTTTTATGAGACCCGCTCATAGTATGAAGTTCATTTTTTTTCAAATTGTTAAAGCCAAACCAATCGGAACTAAATCTTGAATCTTAACTAAGCACTCTTTAACCTCCGACTTGTGAAATATTCATTTAACAGCTAGAATTTCAAATAATATAATATAAATTAATACAATTATTAATCCAACCTGGTCAAATAATGGCAACAAAATATGAAAGAAACATCGATATTTTCCACTTATAATATCAAATATGTTTTTGTTTATGGCGCACCAGGTTGTTCGGAAATAACTTCCTTTTTACCCTTGATTTTTTAAAAAAATACGAGAAGTGGTAGTCCATTGGATAGAGCACTGGGTTACTGACCGGAGTGCCCAGGTTCGATTCCGGGTGACGCCTCAGGTCACCCTCAGCTTCACCCAAGCTATTTACCATTTTTCGGGTACCATTTTCTGTCATCCTGGGAAAGAAATCACAGGCGGTACAGGGAAAGGAACTGCCCCCTCTACCTTTATGTGTGAATTTCACACGCCGTTGGCTTAGTTCTGGGCGAGATCTACCCTCGCCTACCAAACTGACATTCGGGTTGATTATTGTGGTACTAAAGAAATGGAGAGAGTGGTTGTAGAGTGAGTAGAGGCCTGGGGTATTGACCATAGGGTCCGGATATAATCCCGGGTGTCGCCTCTGGGGAACCTATGCTTCACTCATGTGGTGTTTTTTTTTATCTTGTATTAGATCTTCCAGGGAAACCACAGTCAGGGCATGTAAATGAAGTTACTCTCTTGTAAAAGTGCCTGAATTTCACATGCCGTGTTGGTCACATTACTACGTGACCTCTTCCTTCACCTATTAAACCTTACTTCGGGGTTGATAGCCTTGTCTTCATAATAAAAACATTCATGTTTGTTCATACTTATCAAAATTACATCATTTTTAGATTTGTTTAAAAGGTCCAGCTAAATTCTAAATCTAGTTTTGAATAATGCCTCTGAAATTAATATGCATGCAGTATTAAGTGAAACTATTTGAATTTTTTTAATGTTGTAGCACTTAGGCGAAAGTTTTTATCAATTGTAATTAGTTTACATGGTTGCAATTATAATAAATTTCACCCTTTCTAGAGGAATCTACCAAATTGAGAAGCATTCAGTATTTATCAAGTGAGAAAAACTAAGGTAGTGAGAAAATCTCTGCTGCTCATCTATTTTTAACGACAAAGGTTTTTGCGAACACTCGCGTAAAATGTAATGTTTACCATGAACTGTGAGAGAGAGAAGCATATAAATTCTTGTTTTTGGCCCTCGCACGACAGGACTTGTTTTTCGCACACCCGAAGAACGGAAATCACGCACTTTACGGGTTCCGCGAAGCACCGCCAGTAATCACCTATATTTCGCTGCACAATCCGTCCGATATGAGTAAATCCTGCGTCTGACAGCGCGGATAGAAATATTTGATACATTTCGGGAGCTCTCAGTTCCAGCCGGAAACCATTCTCCTCCACCCCCCCCCCAAAAAAAAACAAAATTCTCAACAGAAACTCGTTCATTATATTATTTTCCCCGAGGCTCTTGAATCTCCGCCGCCCTCCCCCCCCCCC
>LYUA01000446.1:231320-241433 GCA_002093875.1 Calopteryx splendens | reverse complement strand
AAACCTTAGTTACTTCAACCCCGTCATTCCCATCTCCCGATCCCCAACCAGGCGTCACCACCACATGTAACGTTGATTAATAAAGGGATCCGCCGAGTTGGCAGTGGTTGTTTCAAAGAGTTTCAAGCTTATATTTTTTTACGGGAGCGAGGGACCTCCTTTTAAGAGTATCATCTCATAATAATGGGGACTATTTTTTGGTTGGTTTTCACCATCATCTTCGAATAAATAAACCTAGTTCCTATATGTATTTAGTTTCCGTGTATGTTTCTCATTTCAAAAGCTTAACATCACACCAATTTTCATGACTAAATGCATCAGCACTCGTAAATATCTAGAGGCATGATCGGAATCCGCGACCGGATTACTATGGGAAGTGCCTAACCTATATGAATTTCCATTGATATATCTCGATGTACCCTAATGCGTTGTATGCCTGTCACTGCTCCGAATCCACATCCATAATTTATCACTGGGGTCGTCGCGCAGACCCCAATATTACCATCGCATTGCGGTAAAGCGTATTGTTTTGTGCATTAACATGGCAGTGCGATAACTCGTGTTCATCGCCTGATGCTGCTTAGTATCGCGGTCGATTTTACGCAGTATTGCACATCTCTACTCGAACTACGGACGCACGTAATGTTACATACATAGAACATCCATTTGAGATGCAAATAAAATGAATTTAGAAAATAAATATTGACGAATATGAGAATTGGGCTCCAAAAAATGTGCTCGAGTCTAAATGAGAAATTTGAAGTAGGTATTTCATTTCTATATCTTGAAAATACCTTAATCATTTAATAGTCGGTATATTTTATTCCAGTGTTGCAATGTAATGGGTTAAGGGAGGAGGTTGTTGGGAAAACCGCCTAGAAAGAAGAAAAAATTAAATGGAGACAACACATGGTGTAATTTTGAAGTCCGTGTTTGAAGGGAGAATGTTTGGTAGATGGGATAGAGAGAGGAAAAAATAAAAATTTGCGAGCGGAAATCAATACTTTCCCACAAATTATTTATAGATTTACAACAATAATTAAATGGACTTGGTGATTAAATATGATGGCGAGTAAAAATATTAACGGCAGTCTTAAGGATTCGTAGTCGGAAGTCGTTTATTAAAAATATCACTGCAAACAGAGATATTTTATGCTGACTAAAGGCGATTCATTTTTTGGTAGTGGGGATTTGAATAAATTCCGAAGTTATTTTACACAATTTTGCGACGTATATCTGACCTGGAATTGTAAATGTTTTGTAAATAAAATACGAATCCGGAAAGCAATTAAATGGTCAGTATTTGGTCACACCATCGAAAGTTTGTGGGATATTTATTCCAGATTTTTTTTAATCCTCCGAGCTACCGTAGAGTAAAAATAACTTGCTTTTTTAAAAATAAAATACATCTCGGTTTTCCCTTTAAATTTAAAGAAACTAAAGGTCATTTTTTCCATAGTAAAATTTGATGATTGAGGGCCACGGTTCAAAATTCAAATCTTTGATTGGAACATAGCTCAGCATGTAAGCTTCCCGGTCGTGATCGTACCTGTTCCTAACGTTTTCCGTCTAAATGCAATTAGGACCTTATTATTTAGCTTTCGTTGGCTCCCCACTAATAACTACTTCTACTACCGTCATACGATTGTAATCGGCACTATATTTTTGATATTCAACCCTACACTTCTGATTCCGTGGATGCTCAGATCCCTCGTTTGCTTTCTTGTCTGACTTCAACTCCGCGGAATTCCCCCCAACAACCAACGGAACTTCTTTCGTGGATGACAATCACAATGGAGGAAATAGCTAGGAGTGATAATGTAGGTCATGGGGCAGGTCCCCGAGCCAGTCATAGAAAAATTGCCAAAAAAAGAAAAATCCAGGATACTCTAATTTAAATTTGAGTACAATCATAAGTAGGTATTTATAACAGACTACCCAGCCAGTGCACATTTGGTTCAAGGAGCTCTTATTTAAAAAATTGATGTTAAAACGGATATCGCAAGAAATCAAGTGTTGCCAAACATGTTATGGAAACGGGGATAAAATAAAGTAGACGGTTTTAGCGAATTTAATACTGCATAAAAAAATAGAGTGAAATACTCCCAAAGCATATGCCTCATGTAAGCAAATGGAAGTGCTTAAACAGTTATATGAGGCCCGATAGATGTCCTCTACCTTGAATCGGGTTACCATCTTCCTTAAACACTCTTCTACTACTCATTCCCCCTGGCTGGTCAGTCATTACTTCCCTCTAAGATACCTTCATTTCTTTCTTTTATAAACTCTCCGCCCAAACCCTCTTCGGAAAGAGTATGGTATATAAATTTCTTGCATGGCAACTTGTTGTCACGCTCAAAAAGATTGTTTAATCACGTGTCTGTGACGTGGGGAAGAAAAAATACTGTTAATCCTTAAATTGTGCTAGGTGACTCCCTGGGGTAACTTATGTGAATGTAGATCCTTGGTAAGGAGAAGAATCCATGCTATATTACTGGAGGAAGTGATTTCTCCCGCTTCCGTGGGAGCGTTTGAGTGTTACTTTGTAAGCATTTATTCCCCAGTTGACAACTTTTTAACTTGTGCTTCCTGGTTATGTGCTAGATTTTATGCTAGTTAGATTGCTTTCCAGATTATCATCCTATTTGATTGCTATGTTATCGAATTTCCAAATACCAATGAACTGGCTTAGTTTGAATTCTGGGGGATGGACGCACGCGGAATGACATATTATGCACCCATAACTGCAAGGGAATGTAGGGCAATGGGATGAAGCTATTTGAGCGTATTGATATTTTACTTTATCCTTTAAATCTGCCCACTAAATCATTGATTCCAAAGCTTTTGTGTTACACATCTCTTTTACTACATTTTAAGTGTCGTTGCTATTGCATTCAGGTTCTTTGACTTAATTGTTACATTCCAAATGGTAGTCATATAGTATATGATTTTTATTCTAATAGAAAACTTTTATTTCTTTTTATTTTAAAAGTTATAAAATTATCTTTCAGAAAATATACACGTTTATCTTTGATTAAATCGAATAGGTAGCTCAAGTTCTCAGTTGAAATCTCAAATCCACTCATGGAGAGAATTATCCATGGTTGTAAACCTCTGTGTTAAAATCCAGAGAGAGCTCGATATCGTTTTTTCCTAAGGCAGAATCGTTTGAAACTTTTTTCTACGAAAGTGACACATTGCATCCACATTTCCACAGGATGGAGCTCCATTCACGCGAATAATGGATAACGTCGTTCATAACGATATTTCGATCATTCAAGCCATTTGTGTGCTTCCTATTATTTACAGATTTTCAGTCCTACGGTTCTCTATTCTCTCTTCCTCACCTGTTTCCTTCATCTGTTTCGCCGTTTTCGGTATTTTAGACGGATGACTGATTGTCGAGCTTATTTTTCCATGGAATTGAGGGATATGATGAAGGGGGTATTCTCCTACGTGTGACAAAGTCAACAGACGTGGGGGACAAAGAACGCGATTAATCGTGTGAATTGACGGTGTGCTTTCCTTCAAGGCATCGTTAAAAAAAAATATTTCGCTCCCTGAAAACTGCGCGGACCTTAAAGACGGCATATCTCGTGATAAATGCGAGATTGGGTTGCGTGAGGTGATGGAGTACTGATAAATGGCGATCAGGTGCGTAGGTAGCTACCAAACGCCCTTTTCAAAGAATGAAAGGCACCCCTTTGAAATCTCGGAATGGCGGTAGTTGATGGTGGATTGGAGTGCTGACTTTATTTTTGAAAAACGGTTGATTTTGCGACAAAGGCAGAAATCGACCCTTGGCGTGCATAGGGACGATGCTCATTACTTTCGTAACTGTGGATTAGTTACCAATTCGGTTAAATAGATATTGTAATTGTTTATTGAATTGAATAGCATGAACTTTACGCGATGAGGGAGGATTTGTACACATTAGAGCAACCAGATAAAACTAAATAATTCCAGGTAGAACAAATATATCAGCAGGATGCGGTGAGTACGGGTTAGATTGAGTATTTGCCGTGCAAAATAAATATAGGAGGATGATCAGTCCGTAATGAAGAAATGCGGATGGAATGCGCGAGATGTTAGATGAATTTAAGTTTGGTGTGCTACGCTGGACTCATCATGACAGGATAATGAACGACAGTCGAGGCACGAAGCATATTTTTACGGGGAGAGCAAATAGTTAGAGTGGGAAATAGACCCAGAAAGTCATGGGTGGATTAGATCAAAGAGGGTCTCATGACAATTAATATTAGGAACCTCAGGAACAGAAGAGCACGTGTGAAATAATGTACGAATGTGACGGAGGCAAAAGAAGTGTTCCTGAGGGAGCATGGAATAAATATATTACACTGAGCGTTTCCTTTCATAGGTAAAGTCCGGCTACTCTTTTTCTGGACTAATTCTGAATGGGAAAGGCGAGAAAGGTATGTACGAGGAACGGAAATATTTTACATGCATATGTATTAATAATTAAAAATGAGGTGAGGTTTATAAGAAGAATGAGAAAATGGTCTTAGTATCACTAGCGATTGAACCGAGAGCGTAGACCTGCAGAAGAGTGACGTAAAAAAGTAATTATTTTAAAAATTAAAATGGCTTTGTGCTTCATTAAATAAAAACTGTATTTTTCTTTTTGCGCCTTTCTGAGTACCTTATTATTTCAGGCAAAAAATATCTGGTAAAGATAATGTTTTCACTTGAAAATGACGGGCGTTTAAATGCGCTCAGTGTCCAATAAAATTTAAGTGTGGTACACCCTAAGTCAGTTGATATCAGTGTTAAAACGTTACCACCTTTTTCCTAAAGCATTAAAATTAAAATATCAACGGCAAATTAGCTTAATATTGAAGAAATTATTTATTATAAAAGTAAGCGTTACAAATTCATAGATTTGAAAAATTTAGTGGAATTCATTATAAACTAGAACAAATTCCAATTTTTGGAATAAA
This sequence comes from Calopteryx splendens, assembly GCA_002093875.1. NCBI lineage: Eukaryota > Metazoa > Arthropoda > Insecta > Odonata > Calopterygidae > Calopteryx > Calopteryx splendens. The sequence continues at coordinate 236,475 of LYUA01000446.1, read as the reverse complement.
ATATTTGAACTTTTCAAAAATCGGTTCCTACAAATGTTCCCTGTCAGGGATTTTCGTTAGTTTAAATAGAATGATGACATAATCGAATACGACTTATTTTAATGACCAACAAGCCACATGAATATTACAAAAATGGAAGCAACTTTTATAGAAATAACTGCCATCTTGAATTTTACCGATAGTCATCCATGGATTTCTCGGTAGTTTTATTTTATAACCATTTCCTTTTGAGTGGAATGAGATAGAGAGACGGGGGATTACTGGAGCGGTGGTCACAGAGTAATTTTTCGCGAGACGGATGAGAACCAACAAGTTGGAATAGACACAGTACTGAATAAGGACCTGGGGAGAAGGGTAGTGAACGTAGAACACGAGAGTGATAAAATTTTGTAGGTAGACGTAAAAGCAGGCGAGAAAAATCTGTTGAAAATCCAAGTGTAATTACCAACAAGTGATCGCCGGTAGGAATAAGTAGACATCTTTTTATAAACAATTAGAAGGGATAAATGGGAATGTGCCAGGAAAGAAACACCTGAAAGTAATCGAAGATTGGAACGTATTGGTAGAATAAGGGAAAATGGGACGGAGGTTGGAGGGTGTTTAAGAATACGGAATGAACTCGTTTAGAAACTAAGTCAAGTTTTGTAAGCGAAAAAGTTATGTCGTAACAAAAAAAATGGTTAAAAAATCATTAATGGTGTAGGTACATATAAATAGTGCCAGGAGAAACGAGTAGAAACCTGTCAGATTACATCATGTTTAAGTATGCATTTAAGAGCAGTATCATCAACTCGCGTAGTTTCCCGGAGTTGGATGCAGATTAGGAATCAGCTCAGTTCTTATGAAATAAAATTTTAAATTCAATAGCATAGGGAAAAGTAGTCGGGATTGCCGAAGTGAAATGTTAAAGCTTTTATGGGAACAAAAAGAAAGGAATGGAGAGAGAAACGTAATACAAATCTGACTTAAAGTGAGAGAACCAGAACTTTTGAGGATAGGTGGGTACCTCATTAAAATCGTAATAGAAGGGGCACCAAAGGAAACAGTAGAAAGATTGAGAAAGGAAAATTAAAAAAAAGCAATGGTTGACGAGATGCGGGATTAAAAGTGTGGAAGAGAGATGGAAGTAGAAAAACGTTAGCACGGTGGTGGGGAGAAGATTGCACAAAGAGTTAAATAATATATTTTGCCGAGAAACCAATAAAGGCGAAGAAAAGTGGTGGAAAGAGCAATGTGAGGATGTGAAAATTATTCAGGGACAGGGAAATGTAGTTGCCATATACAAGGAGATGACAGAACACTTAAGAATGAAGCAATGGAAAACTACGAGCGAATGAACGTACGGCTGGAAAGTTTTTAATGGGACCTGATGAAATTCGGAGAAGGAGGAGAGATTAACCAAAAGAGCAAAATTTTTAAACATATTTGAGAAGGTGATTAGGCCAGCTAGCGTAGATGTTGACGTTGACGGGGATAGTGTGTGTTCAGAATTACCAGATAGAAGAAGAACCACGGGAAATAAAGTCGAACAAAACAGTAGGAATTGATAATATCCCTGTGGAAATACTGAAGACATTCAGGAGAAATATAGGAAGATATTCCTTGGGCTTATATGTGAACTTGTGAGGAAATAATATGTTCAGAGGACATTATTAGATCAACATTGATCATCATCCTGAAAATGAGCAATGTGGCAGTATGCTAGGATAATAAGAGTGTAGTTTAATTTCTCATGCTGCCAGGGTAATTCTGAAAATGATCAAAAGGAGGCTACAGGTTAGTTCAAGCACCTTCTTTGGTGAACAGTTTGGATTTAAACAAGCAGTGGGGGGAACACGTGATGATTTCCATTAATGGAAGCATTAGTAGAAATAAATAAGGTAATTTGGATGTTATTGTGTGGTTAATAGATTTTGAGGTTGGGTTCGACAGAGTAGAGCGGAAATAACTAATTAAATCATTGCGGAATATAGGAGTAGATTGGCAAGGTTAGCGGCTTTTTCGAAGCCTCTATATGATATAGATTGTAGTGGTGAGATTAGTGGAAGAAGAACCGAATGGGCAGTGATAGGCAGGGGAGTAAGACAAGGGTACCTGTTACCACACGGAAGAAGCGTGGAAGGAGAATGTGTCATGAGTAGGGTTTGGGCTGGGAATGAACGCAGGTGACGGGTTGATTAATTAAATAGGATTTCAATGATCAGGCAATACTTATTCATGCTGGTGCAGTTAATTGCGAGTGCTTTACAGAAGCATTGCGAGAAGTATAGGAAGCAAATTAATCACAAGAAAACGAAATTGGAGGCATTTTCAAAAAGTCGGAAGTCTAATAAATTTGGATGGAATACTCTAGTGTACGTGGAGAAGTACTCGTCAGTGGGCAATGTTTTGGAGGAAAACGGGCATTATAGCAGGGATGTTAGAAGAGAGGATGAGCGTAGACTAGAGCTTTTGCGATGCGGGTGTGGAAAAGAATTGTGAAAGTAAGATGGAATGAAAGGGAGACTAACGACGAAATATGGTTGGAGAAGAGAGGAAGTAGCTGGGAGAAATCCGAATAATACAGAAAAAGAGGGCAGAGGAAATATTAAAAGGTACGGGGATTTAAAGCCAAAGGTGTGTAGCCTCTTAGTCTGATATTTACTATCATCTGCTGATTAAAATTTTGTTCACGGATAATTTTAACACATCGACAAAGTTTGTAATTTTTGAACATAATTTCTGGCGTTGTTGGTGGTAAATGGTGTTTAGTCATTAAACAGTCCCTAATTTTTCCTCCTTCTGAATGGTTCCTGGATTTGCCTAAAAAATATGCTCGCAGTGTATTTTATTATATGTTAGTGTTACGACTTTCTCAGGTATTTTCCTCTTCTTAAAATTACCATGACATAATGATGCAGGAATATGTCATGAAAATGATTTTGAGCTGAGATGTGACACCAATTTTGAGGTGGAATGTCGCAATTCCATTTAAGCATCGTAAAGAAATTGTGACTTAGGTTTCCGCGATTTTTCATGATGTGGTCCTAAAGGTCTTTTGGTGATTCACCGCGACGTTGTCTGTCAATGACGAGAGTTGTTGACCCTCGATGTAGAGAACAGCTTCTGGTCAAAGTGATTCCGTTTCAAATTCAGTGTTTACTTCACAGTAACAGTTAGTACAATAAAACAAGTCTAGGGCGCATGGTAGAATATATGAAAACATTAGAAGTAACTGCAAATCCCTTTTTAGGAATAACTCGGGGAAAAAGTGCGTCGACCGGGAATCGAACCCGGAAAATCGGACCCGAGCTTGGAAGGCAGCTATGCTGACTATTACAAGTTCAAGGTGCTTATTCTATGGCTGAGGTGTGCATAACATATGGTAGAATATACCTATATGAAAGATAACAACGAAAGACAAACTTGGCTCCGTTATAGAACGTATCCTCATATTTGGCGGAGTAAGTATATATAGGCGTGTTGCGCTGACCAGATGTTCTGTCATAAGCTGTCGGATCCGTGGTGTTCTGATTAGCTCTCTGGTTGGTCTCTCCAAGGTCCTATTCTGGACCATTTTTCTGGGTACGGGTGCACTGAAAGTGCTGGAGAAGGGGTAACCGTCTTCCCTTATGAAGTTGTCCGAGTTCTTCTTAATCATCACCCACGGTGACGGGAGGCATCAATGCCGCGAAGCATCAACGACGCGGTGGAGCACCGGATGCTATTCAGCACCACATCGCAAAGAAACTTCGAATACCATCATTCTGAGGATCGATTTAATCGACAGTTTTTGGCAAGGCATAAGATATCGACCTTTATCTTTAAACTTATTTCTCCTGATAATTCATAGCCAAGAGAACAAATAAGTAGAGCATTTTCCTCCTTTGTGCGTGAGTCAGTGGAGTTTTCCCATTCTTAAGCATTTTGCTGCGTGAATAAATTTGTCATTGGTTCCATTATTTTGTCCATTACCGGGAAAAAAATTAATAATCTATTTGCCATAAATATAAAAAAAAGTATTTTAGGACCTCATCCAGGATCACTAATGAAAAAGTAACAACATTCACTCCTCTGATATAATATTCATTTAAAAAATAAAAAAAACATATCCATATATTTTTGAGTTTAATGCAAAAAAAAGGCAGTGGATGTCTCCACGTGTCGCAAGCAATGGCCATAACTGTTTTTGACCCCGCTTGTCGCTGCGAAAGGGTTAAAAGATTTTTGTCCGTGGATAAAAAACGGGAAAAGAGCTTTCGTCGAAGAAAAATGTAAATAGCGTGATCCTTATGCAAGGAATCATTGAGCTAACAAATCAAATGCTATGAAACAGGGAGAAAAGGGAATTTATCCCCTCCCATTTTTCTAGAAACTCTATCATTCAACCTCTTCTGAATGAAGAAGAGTAAAAGGAACTAGGTGGTGTAGACCAACGAAACACAGGTTATTAAGTGGATTTTAAGTGGAGCCGCTGTTGCATAACTTAAAGTCTCAGTGAACCAATGATGTTTTATTATTCACAAAAGGAATGGTTCATCTCTATAAACCACTTCCGTTTTAGATAGATATATAATCTTCAATGCTTAAATTTAATCTAATAATAATTTTATTCTCATTGTTTATGTTATAAGCTGGTTTTAACTATCGTTAATTTCATCACTTTCATCACTTAAGTCATCGCTGCCTCTTAAGGGTATTGCTGATTATGTTAGAAAGATATGGAAGCCTGCAGAGACTCGCAGGCTCTCATGATTTTTTGGTCGTTCCCTGCAAGTATTTAAAATTAAAAATATAGAAAAATTTTGATTAGTCTCGAAACTATACATGACAAAATTGTCAACAGGCAATTTCCAAAACCTCAATGAACGTCTTCCTTTTTGGGAATCGAATTCGCAATCCTTGAAATTGAGTGACGTGTTTCATATTCCTTAAGTGGAGAATATTGGACCAACGATCATAAATACTACTCTGTCGTTCTTGACACACGCTGGATGCCATTATTTTATCCCATGCACCGTAAATTCGGAAAAAAACGTATTCATTTCCATTTAGTTGTCACTTAAACTGTAACCTGGTAATTTGTCAAAAATTTAGTGCGGGAGAATTGTACTTCTTTCGATAAAAATGTTGATACTAGACTTGTATTTAGGATTTTTATTCATAACATGATATG
>LYUA01000446.1:205423-222025 GCA_002093875.1 Calopteryx splendens | reverse complement strand
GGTACCTCATAGCTGTCCGTACTAAGGGTAATTTATAGAAAAATGAAAAATACGAAAACCTGAATGAGGCTTGCGTTGCGTATCCTGAACAAGGCGACTTTAAAGGAAGAAAAGATGCATAGGACGAAGAAAAAGTCAACATTAAAAGGGGAAAAGTCTGCTGTTGGGTAACATGAAACGAAAAATACCATAGTCGAGGAGCGTAATCGACCAGTTAGTGAAAACAGCCGAGTCAAGGAAGCATGCGATAAGCATGGCTTTAGATAATATTCTAATGGAGTTTGATGAGAAAGCGCAAGCTGTCTTAAATTCAGGGCTACGGCGTAATCACGGCAAGGGAAAGAAAAGATATCGATCTTCCGATTACAGGCTTTCAGAAGGTCGCGAGGTGGGTGACAGCGTAGGGAGATAGGCAGGGTGTGAAAATGAGGAGAGATTAGAATGTGAGATACAGAAAAGAGGGAAAGGAGAGTGCTGTGGAGTGTTATCGAAAGTAGATGGATGCCAATAAAAATGTAAAATAAACTCAAAGGAAAAAACCTATAGTAAATGTCGAGTTTTTTTTCAAGTTTTGAAGATATCCATCTTTTTAGTGGAAATGGCCATAAAAGTGTAAATTATATCATAAAATAAAAGAAATATCCATGTAGATGTATCTCTTCCTTTATGTGCGTATATACACATTTTTAACTTCATTGAGGAATTATTTTGTTTGGTAGATTTCGATTAATCATAATTCACATCTTCCCGGCAACACATAATTCCTTCCGGCTTCGGGATCTAATGCTTTTAGTTTCTACTTGTAGTCTGAGATTTTATTTGTATCAGATTCTCGAGGTAATTCAGAGAAGAATTTATTTTGGCTGATGGAAACGATACAGGCATAAAGAGCATATGGTTAAAAATTTTACGAGAATAGAGACAAAAGGAAAATGATTACTTAGATAATGAAAAAGTCACGGTTTTCTTTGTGACTTTTCCATTATTTATATTTAGTAAAATATTATTGTGAATAATAAAGTATGTTCAACTATCCTTAGCTTTTTTCTATAATTAGATGTTTCCATTAAATTTATAAAGCGTGAAGCAGATTTAAGTGGTAATGACTCTTAGTTCAGCTAAGGTAGATGGAGATCGACTGGTGGACGAAAGAAGTGCCATATGAACGACTGAAGGAAAACCTGATCATGGAAAAGGATATGGATCTAAATACAATCCACAACTTTAATGTAGTGGTCGAGGTGGATAGAAGTGATAGGCCATAGGGTAGTTTGTACTAAGAAAAAGAAACGCAAACAGTAAATATTTTCACCTAGAAGAGTGTGTGTAGCCGGCGAAACTTGAATGAGATGAGCACAGAAAATGCGTATTCTGTATGCGAATATATCGCATGCAAGTAAACGTAAATATGGATGGTAAATGGACACCTTAAAAGCATCAACGGAAGTTAAAATGTTATTTTGGGCCAAACCATTTCAAGTCAAACCATTGAATCAGTCTCGGGAGCAAATATAAGCATGATGATAGATCAAGGCATGCGAAACGGAAAAAATACATCAACTAATTTAACTAATGACCTAACCCCGTGTGTTAATGTAAAATAATGGATTAGAGCGACATATTGGGTGCTAAAATTCATACATAGTAATTATCAATTTAAGTCCAACAATGAGCAATGATATTCCGTTTGGAGTCGCCAAAGACAATTACTAAAGGGTACAGCTCTCTGAGAAGTCCGTTATAACAGGATAAGGGTAATTACTTCGAAGCAGAAGGAAAAAAAGCTCTAGAGATGTCTAGAGGAGAGACGTCTAGAGAGTGTTGTGCATGTGTGTACATATATGGAATGTGGTGGTCCAGTGGTTAGAGCGCTGGGCGACTGACCGGAGGGCTCCGGTTCGACTCCGGGTGACGCCTCGGGGTACCCTCACCTTCACCCAAGCTGTACACCATTTTTCGCGTCCCAAGTCATCCTGAAAAATCACAGGGGGTGCAGGGAAAGGAACTGGCTCCCCTATCCTGATGTGTGAATTTCACATGCCAATGCGCTTACAAATAGTACTGGGTAAGGTCTACCTTCACCTTCCAAACCGACCCTCGGTTTGGTTACTGTGATTTGATCTATATATCGAGTGGCATTGATACAAGTTGAAGTGAAACTTTTCAAAGAACCAACTTACTGGAAACTAAATTACCTAATTGGTAGCTGTAGTTTTTGAAACGTCATGTATAGCGGTATTTAACTATGCACTTTTATTTATTTACTTAGCGTAGCTTCCGCCTCTTTAAGTTTTTAAATTATGTCCTTGGTTAGTATTATTAAAACTTAGATTTAGTCAACGAAAGAAAGGCCAAAAAGGAGTAAAAAAGTATATGTCAATGTTAAGATTATAGCCGAGTCCTCCGGGGATCACATGAGTATAAACTGCAGTTTCGGATTTTTACCGGCAGCAAGAAATTGTAAACCAAAAGTTGTGGAAAAGTATTTTATAGAACTACTCCATCAATGAATTTCTGCAAACAAAAAGCGCCATAATCAATTCATCAGACTTCGGTTCGTTAATTTTAGGATAAAAAACATGCACATAATTAATAATTTACCTTGATTAAAATATCTCCTGTTATTGAAATAATGCAGAGAAAAATGCTTTAGGATGAATTGAAATATTTAATAATAAAAAGATTAAACACGATTGACTAAGATAGGCAATATGAACGAATTCAATAAAAATTCTTACTCGTCGTGAAAAATCTTTTGAACCGAGTGTCACGTGGGAACTCGAGAATTATTAATGATAATGTATTGTGGAGTATTTTGATCGTTATTTGATTCATTAGAAAAACCTCACTGAATCATAGGAGAAAAAAAATAGGTAGAAATAGAAGGTCAGAAAGAAGGGGAGGACAGAGTTAGAAAGGGTAGGAGGATATGGGGAACGAGGGAGCGAGGGATCAGGCCTTCGGGGAGTGGGGATCTTAAGAGGCCAAGGGGTCTCTTAAGCTGATGACTAAGGCTACTATCCTCTAAAAGTGAGGGGCGGGAAGGAACGGGTTTTATTCGCTGGGAAATGAGAAAGGAACGATAGTACCAGAACAATGGCTTCTGTGAGTGCGGCGAAGGTGTGAGGATAGAAATGGAGGTGGTGGAGAGTTTTGAAAGTGGTTTGCGAGAGAGAATTGAAGGCGTGGAGAAGAATTTACTTGAGTAGAAAACACCTGAGTAATGAATGCCCATTAAATGAATGAGTTAAATGCTCATTTACTTCAGGTTCCGGAATGAAATCTCGATATTGCATCACGCTATTGTGCATTACTACCATACGAACACTGAGGCTTACCACTGAGGTACTTCGCATGGATTTGTCATTGGTATAAACCTGCCGTCTTCATTCGATAAGATCCTACACTCACTCACTCATTCGATAAGAATTTTTTTCCACATAAAGTATTTAAACACCTTCTATGTTCTGCGGTGTAAGTACATCAAAATTGTCGCTGGAAAAATCGGCCATAAATTGTTTCCAAGTATTGTCGTGGTTAAGTTATTTCGAAAAGTCGAAAAGTAATTGTCGCTGAATGGGAAGTTACCATGGGTATAGAGTATGCATTTACGCTCTGTGGAAACATCAGCAGTAGTAAAAGAACAGGGATTTTTTTAATTTTAAATAATTTTCTCACCCTCGATAACTTTAGTGATATAGTTACAATGATTCGGAATTCCAGCTTCAAGTATATCAGTTGCTGATCGCAAGGAAAATGATCACATCTTTGATTTATCCGTTGATGAACGAACAAAAAAAATGAACTCGTTAATGCAGCATTAAATATAATGTACATAATAGGAAATATTACGGCTGAAAATATTTCCTATAACTGCTCAAGCTCGCGGAAGTGCTCAAGAGCTCACGCCATCAGTCTCACTATTGATCCTGAAGACGGGGTCGAACCCCCGAAAATATGCATTGTTAGTTGGTTTTTTTCATTCCCTGTGTGTTCCTTCTCACTTCTGGCTGTGCGTGCCATTGAAAACACACTCTATTCCCCTTCTCTACCGCTCTGTATATCTGCTTGTCCTATTACTCCTCCTCTTCTGTTTGCGTCCATCCATCCATGAATAAAATATGACATAAAAGTGAACAGTGAAATTCTAACAAAATCTGCGTACAAACAAAACATCGTAATGCGGATCATTGTTACGCCTCCTTGTTACTATAGTTTAGACAGAGTTTTTTATGCTAGTTAAAATAATGCACTCTCTTCAAAAATACTTGGATTGAATATAATTCTAAGTCATTAACACTTAGGCTCTGTGAATAAACGACGAATTCTATTTTTCTTGCAGGATAGAGCAATTGATGTGAATGTTCTCCAATTAAAGAAAATCCCTCTTCTCTTATTTTCAATCATGCAGGTGGGTGGTTCCCGGTAAAAAGCCGCCACAACAACATTTGCAATTGAGAAATTTGCGAGTTTCCTTGAATGTTAGTCTTGTCATTATTTTGCATGCAATAAGCCAGAAATATCGAGATTACCTAATAAAGCTTTCTGCTGCTCCTTTCTCCAAAAATATCCCCATTAACACTTGTTATCAAATAATCCTCTCCTCAAATTCTGCATTAGGAAAGCTTATATTCGAAATTACAATCACTCTAGGAAACTCATTTGCTTCCAAAGTACGGCTGCAGCTACTTCGTTGTGCATTGGTCCATAGCAAAAAAGGAGAATGTTTCTGCGACTCAGCTTCATATTTAAATGCGGCCGATAGTTTTAATTGGACATGTGACTAGAATGAAAGGCAAGAGGCTGCCAAAGAGAGCATTAGGTAGCAAGGGTATGTATGGTAAGAATATATGGTATAGGAAGACCGCTGATACATTGAGAAGGTGAAGTAAAGACTGACTCTTGAGATCTTTTAGGATGGCGACACTGGAAGAGAGCGGCAGCGGAAGCATGGAGGCAGAATTTAAGGGACACCAATGCTCAATTTGGGCTGTAAGGCCATAAGAGAGGGGGAGAGAGATAATTTTAAATAGTGGTAAAAGCTGGAAAAGAATATAGAAAGAATGTGAAGCATAGTTTTAAATGAAAAGAGGTGAAAATACAGGATAATAATTGTGAAAGACATGCGTAGAAGTTATGGTATTTATGGCAAACAAGATATACAACTTTTGGAGGCCGTGAAATAATGCTACGAAATAAATTAATGAGCACTACCCATATTACCCTTCATTATCCTTTTGTGCTCAGCAAATTATGTCAGAAATGCTACGATGAAACATTGCATCAAAACACTAAGGATAGACAATGAATAGTTGAGAGGAGAACATTTCAATCATATTTCTAAATAGAGGACCTAGTATTCTAGTGGATAGAGGTCTGCGCTTTTAACCGGAGGGCCCAGGTTCGATTCAGGACTAACCCCCCTACCCTGATATGTGCATTTCACACGCTGTTAGGCTTAGTATTAGGTGAGCTCTACCTATCAAATAAACCTTCGGGTTGTTTAATGTGGTAATTGCTAAATACATATATATTTTTACTCTCTGTTAAAATCTTTATTTCATCTTTATTGTGTTTTTTTCGATTTCGCGTCTTGAATTGTGACTGTGTAGAAGGTTGGAAAAAGTTAAATGGACGGAAAGGAATACGAATGAGGACGCTTTGGGCATTGTAGGCGAGGGGGGAAGGCTCCAGGGATAAATCCAAATAAGGGAGGGAAAGTGGATGCAGGGCGTATTGAGTCGCAATGGAGTGCATAAGACAGAAGAGAGAATTTTGGGAATGTGAGGGCAGGAAAAGATGAGGCATGCTGAGGTGAATTAAGGGTGGCAGAGAATATGAGTATAGGATATTGATTTGTGGGTTGTTGAGATATTATGTTTGCATTTTAATCAGAAACCAACCCTAAGAGGAAGATAACCTTTTTTAAATGTGCAAAATTAGGTTAACTTGTACGGGGTCTTCTGTATTATCGTTTTCTTTTCTTTCAGTGATTGTCTTTTTAGCAAGCTATTCTGTCCGCCATTGGAACTATAATTTCCAAAATAATGTCGAGAAGCGGTAATTTAATGTGTAGAAAACGTGAAAGTAGGTTAATTGAGAATAATGAGACATAAAACGCCTCCTGGATACTAGTCAGGAGAATAGAAAGAGGAATGAAGAGTAGAAACACAGTAGTATTTACCATGACTACAGGGTACAAGAAATATTGGCTTCTGAGGGTTTCTTTGCAATGTTAAGATTAAGGGAAAGTAGGTATATTGTTTAGTATTCTTGTTCACTATTTTTGCCTTTACTGAAATTTTAATTTTAGAGTAGGATAAAAAGTTGAAACTGGTTAATCATTTTGCTATATCATTTTGTAAACCATAATCGTGAATTTCAAAAGAGTGCAAATTATCAAATGTGGTTAAAATAGTTTAATTGTTCATGTAATCTGTATTCATCATTCTGTATTTTTATTAATTATAGTTTTGAAATGGTGTATTTAATTTAAAAGTAGTGATTTCGGAAAAATCTCTGGTTACATTTAAGAAAATCTCTTTGGAAGTAGGGATAGAAAATACCAAGCATTTGTAAGAAGGTGAGAATTAACCATTAAAATTTAATCAAAAATATTGTTCAAAAAGAGGATATGAGTTACATTTAAGAAAAAAAATGTCTTCCTTTGCTCAAGGGAACTAAGCATTAATCGAGAGACTTTTTCCTTTTTCCATGGCAACGGTAAATGCGTACATTTCTTTTTTCTTTTAAAACTGAAGACTGAAATAGGCCATGTAATAATAATTTTGACATTAAGTACTGTTGATATTAAAAACATAAATAATGAGGACTGAGTAATACTTTGTAAATTTCTCACATAAACTACATTGAACGGGAATCGCCGAGAGGTTTCTAGCAAGCTTTGCACAAGTATATCATTTAATTTGGAATAAGAATAAATTAAAATTTGAAAATATGTTCCTTCACAATATTTCATTACTATCTCCATTTCCTATTTGAGCAATTACTTTTCGTAGCGGTAAACTCCAGAATTGCGGTGTAATTATTATATTTCCTCTCTCTAGTGACACAATTTCAGTTAAAAAAGTAATGATTTTTAAAGAATGTATGCATTCTAAATTTGGCGTTGTTGTACCATTTTTTAATTCTCCTATTTGAAAAATTGCATGGTTAGACCAATTTTAAAATGAAATTTTTATACTATTAAGACGAAGGTTCTTGAAAAAGATAGACGTCACGAATATGACTTATTTGGTGGCAACATATTTATCTGAAAATCTTTTTTAGAGATATATTTGGCAATTTTCTTGAAAATATAAATATAACGCGCCTTCCCTTCATCACCGAATAAAATCTTTTAATAACTTCAGAGTTTCTGTTTCACATTATGCCGTCCGAAATGAATGTACTTATTCTTTCTTTCCCGATTTACATTGCGCTATTTTTCATCAAAAATTTATTCTATGTCTCGGCATTTCTTTATTGCATTTTTTTCCTCCGAATTATCTCCATCAGCTTCGTCTCTTGCCAACAAAATGTAATCGTCTGACTTTTTCTCTTTATCCAGCTCATTATCATTAACCGTCTCTATACCCACATCTTAACAAAAACTGAAATTTACGCATATGCAACTGGAAAAAGATATCATAGCTCCTAAATCAATGTTGTACTCTTTTATTTACGTCTAAATATGAAGATCCCAGTATTTGATCTCACCCTTTTCGCAAAACAATCTTTGGATAAAATATTCTTCTTCTAATATAACCGATTTTCTGCTGAATATTCTGAGTGAATTTGACAAATTAATGAACCAAGTATTTGTATCGTCAAAATTATTCTAGTAGTGATAGCGATACTTTACTAATAATTTCATCAAAATTACTGGCTTTGTGGTCGCAGATACCTACGCATTTGGACATAATCGACGTTGTATCAAATAAATTGGGTGTAGTTGTAGTGCTGCATTATTAATTTTTTGCATTCTAAATATTTTAGTTTCAGTATACATATCTGAACTTATTAGTGCTTTGAAATTTTTAATCTTTTTCCCCTACGTCATGATGGACGTAAGTGGGAGGATAGATGTACATTATGGAATTAGATACTTCGTCTGTCTTGGTTACCCAGTGCTTTATTTCACGGTTATTATAATCACTAAATGTAGGCTCAGGCCCCAAGTCAGAGGTAAAATAATAAGAGAACTATCGTACCTTGTATTAGCTTCCTAGCTCGCTACTTACCGAGGCTTATCTCCATGGGAAAGATACGTAAGATTATTGTGTTTGGTTATATACCTACATTCAGCAGCAGTCAGTCAACTTTTTATCTACAACTATTGCTGATACTGGACGTGACGGAACCGTCTGGAGTAATATATTGCTGAAAAAGTGTAATCTATTATTAGGATCTGCAGTTGAGATTATATTATCTAAGTTTATAAATTAGTCATGGATTGAAAATTGTAAATTTAGAACGCTTCAGTCCTTTAAAAGTCAGCATCGGTGGTGGTGTGTTTCCTCTCATAATCCGTAGATCGTAGGTTCGAATCCACATAGGTTGGTTTCTCACAAAATAGGGCATGAATGGCTATTTGTGTCCCTATTTATCTTCGCTGAAGCGTATTAATTTTTGCGTGATTTAGTCTACATACCTGGGTGCAATAAATATCATGTTATTATAATAAAAGAGTGAGGAACCTGAGAGTGGAAATACAAAGGATGGGATTAGCTAATTCGCATAATACATATATTGAAATAAATTTACCCTCACGAGTCTTTGAGGGAGTGCCGGATAGAAAATCAGTCGCTCTGGATATGTAAATGGGAAGGTAATAGACGGGATGATGCTTCATTCATTAGTGCGCTATAATGCGATTCAAGTCCATCCTGCGTCCCAACTAATGGGTCGCTACAGCTACATTTGAGTCTAAAAACCTTAACTTGTTCATGGGTGCCTATTAAAAAACTTTTCCATTCTACGTTTCGTGAGAAAAGGCTTCCTTTTCTGTCAAACTCTGTACATCGTGTCCATCCGCGTAGTAGGTCAGTGTATGCAGATAAATTTGACAACTATGGACACGATTTTAATTTACAACCATCCCTTTAAAATATCTGCCTTAGAAGCTCGAATTCGTTTGTCAACGGCTGATTAATGTGAAAAGGAAGTAATGTTCGATAAATAATCACATTCAATATAAAAATAATTTAAAGAGGAAGATAATAAAGAACCGCAAAAAATATTACTTCATCGCTAGAAAATTCCAAGAAGGATGAATTTTGGAAAAATGATATTTAAAAAAGGGGAACAAATTAAAAATGCTAATGGAGCTTGGTGCAAAATTGAAATTATTTAATTTGAAGTCACTTTTTGAAATTTACCTCAAAAATGTCGCTTTGAAATTGTGAAAACGTCTAGAGAATGCTGGAGACTTCAACTTGATAATTATAGAGTTAAGACGAAATTCAGCGGCAAAGTAAAATCAAGCAAAAGTCAAAATATACTATAATTTACTGGCGATGCAGTTACTAATTTCTCGTAGCTGAAGGAAACGGCAAAGAACAAGTTATAAGTAAAAAAATTAAATAAGTACATTCAAGGCATTCCAACGGGTCCTCGAATAGAGTTTTCTAAGACATGTAAAACGGATCTTGTAGATGACGCGTAGCAATCGTAATCTAATGACAGAATAAAAAGTGTCAAAAGGATGCTTAAAATCGTGGAGGACGAGTTGGAATTGGTTCAAGAACGAAGAAACTCCAAAAACTAGAGATTTGAAGAAGGATGAACGCACTATTCAAGTATAATAAATGACGTTACTAAGGAAGTATGAATGAAGGAAATGTTGGTAAAAAATATTATTGAAATTCAAGGATAAGGTAGTTACGGGGATAGTGAGAAAGAAAGGAAAGATGCAATGAAATTTTCGAGTAAGAACTGTGAAATTTGGATTTAACAGAAGTTGGGCCTATGAAAAATCATTTCGCTCCTTGTAGAGAAAAAATAGAAAATAATAAACGAGACTTCATTGCAGATTTTGGGAATGGACAATTCATTGAAATAGATTGTTTCCTATTCTGAAGGAAATATGAATGAGTATTTTACAGTAATTATTATTCTATAAGTCGTTGAAATCGTGAGAGAATTATTAATTCCAGTCAGTAATTTATGTAGCACTATTTATAATTTAGCTATAGTTCTAAAATTGGCCTCGGTATTCGAAAATAAGATTTCAAAATGCATTATTTAATGCCAGCCAGCTTCGATTTTTGGTAATAATTGGAATTTTCATTTTTTACTAGAAAAACATTCCCACGTTCCAATTCCACTCTCAATGCATCAGAGTCTAATTTCGGAAGTACTTTGAACGAAATTGGACTATGTACTAATGGGATGCTGAAGAGATTTGCGCTAACGAAGGAGACATATTCAAAAAGAGGGAAACTGATGACCTGGGCAGCTGACAAAAAGGAAAATACAATTTCATTGAAATTATTTAGCAGAGCGCAGCGTTTTATCGTTCGGAAACCTGCAATTTAAGGATAGTACATAAGCGTTGATTGGATGTAGATCTAAGATGAAAATTTGGAGAAGGTTGGAATGCAAGGATTTGGTTGGAGGTGGGTGCGCCGAAGAAAAGGCACGTAGGGGGTTGCGGCGGAAGGAACTTGATGGGTTAAAACTCTAAAAATACCAAGAAAAAGGATGACAGATTTATTCACAAATGGTTCGAGGTATATAAGATTTTGAATGTAAGCTGAGCTGGGTGAAGAGTATAAGAATTAGCTTGGCAATTGTCGCATTGAGGATAATGAATAGGTAATCACATTTGGTTTGTTATAATTTGTTCGTAGTTTTCTTACTAATTATTAGCTCAATAATCAATTTTTTAAATTGTAAAAAACTGTCCCATTTATAGTAAAACACCATTGATGGCGAAAAATAATAATTTTAATTCATTGTTTATTTTCTATTTCATGGAATAATTGGCATTTCGAGCTTAATATTTGAGCGAAAATTAGATATTGACGAGCTGGGGAGATAGATGGTACACATTTGCCTAATCGAATTTTCTCGTTCATTATTTTAAGTTCCAGAAGTTTGTCTATTAATTTTGTCCTTCGTTTTACTTGTCTTTCCCCTATGTCGCATTTTCTACTGGCCCCTTGCTCGTCTTCCTGCGTGATGTAATAATTTTTCAGCAGCTTAGGGCGATTAAATTCCCACGGGTGTTATGGATTTTCAGCATTGTTGTAAAGCAACAGCGTTGTATTTTATTATCTTTCAAACCATTATTTTATATGCAAATTGGCAAGGTATTAGATCTATGGGAATAATTTACAAAATATCTTTTTTCCCTTGTTACTTATTAAAGAGTTTCATGAATAAAGAATAGTGAATTAAATGCTAAAGAAGGGATTAGTTTGAAGCAAATGGGGCAGTTTGCATGCATAGGAAGTATTGCCAGCGAAGTGAACGTACTAGTAAGCGCGCCAGAAGATTTAGTTAAGCAAAAATTTCATTTGCAGAACTAGAAGCAATTGCAGCATTAATTATTGTCGTAAATATATATGAGGAAGGACATAGCGATACGCTTGCTCCAAAAAGCTGAAGTCACTTGAGGTTTAGGCATGGAGAAGATTGGATGAAATGAGTTGGGTAGAGATAAAAATAAAGGAAGAAGCATTAGATTTGGTTTGGGAAGAGGATGTTGTTAGAGAGAATGTTAGTGGGGGAAAATTCGAAAAATATGGTAGAAGGGAGAGGGGGGTTCGGAGGTAGTGGGATGTAAAAGACGCTGAGGGTGAACGCCACGTAAGCGGAGAAGAAAGAGGAAAGGAATATGCTTTTAAGACGAAATAGAGTGATCCATAGATCATGTGAGGCTTTTTACAAAGTAGCGGTGTAAGGCCAAATAGCGAAAGTTTCACGTGCAAGTACTCTTCCCGGTGATATGTATTAGTTCACAGAAACCGTAAATAGCCTAACCCTACGCTGTATGCTGTCTACATTAAAACACGGCACCGTCTGCATATTGTCTTCAGTTTAAAATACGACGTGACAAGTGCTAAATATTGAGAGTTTTCGGTGCTAGTGCTCGGATCTCGTTTCATACGGAACCTTATTCCTACTTGCATTGGGGAGAGGGGAGCTGGAAATTCAAAGGAAGTAATGCGTGAATAAGAAGGCGAGAGATTTGGAGTGTAGGAGAGAATGAGTACGGGGAAGTGAGAGAGGGTGATGAAGGGAGAGAAAAGGGGTTTCGCGAGGAGAAGGGAGGGAAGGAGAGAGAATCGTGGGGAGGAATATGGTGGGAGAGAGAGTCGTGTGATGTGAAGTAGATGATGGGGCCACGGGGGCATGGGACCGAGGATATTTCACGGGGACTCGGGTGGGAGTAGACGGTAGAGAGGGAGTCGTCTTCTCTGCAGGGTATAAGGGGGTGGATGGGGGAAGCTAAAGGGTTGAGGGAGAGCAGCCCCGAAGAGGGGGACTGGGGGGGAGGGGTAAGGGATAAGGAGGCGGCAAGGGGCATTGCTTGGGTCTAGGGTGTGGGAGATTCCTGAGACTGGGAGCGCGAGTAAAGGGGATGAGTAAGGGGATAGGGGAGATCTGAGAAAAGTGATTAGGAGGGCTGAAGGGATGAGAAAACGGAAACTCAGACGCGGTGAAAGATTGGGCTTGAGAGGACGGGAGTATATATTTCGTTATAAGGGAGAGAGTAACGACTCCCTGTTATTAAAGGATTTTATTATTGCCATATTTTTATTCCGGCCTTTTTAATAACCCGCGTGCATATTAATCCTTGCTCTTCGCCACTCGGATGCGTTTCTTTCACATATTATTTCCTTTTCCATTCCATCTCCACCTCCCAACTTCTCTCCCGGCTTCCTCATTTTCTCTCCCCTCGATTCCCCTACATTTAAAGCTGTTCATAAAAAGAGGAGAAGGGGGGAGACAGATCTAATGGGAGATGTAATTAAGCCCACTTCGTTTTGATAAAGACGACTCCTAAATAATCATTTATGCATACGTTTCTGAGTTTGTGCTCCTCAATGTCTCCAACGTTTTAACCTAGAGGGCGGGCAACTCGAATAAGTCTGTTCTGTAAGCGTGTCTCATTTCTTCCACAATTTACAGTTCATGACATTTTGCAGCGCTATGGCGAAAATTGCAGCTCTTCGAAGGAACCAAGTGCCAGGGAATATATTCTTCATCATTTACACAAATTGAATATAATGTGAGCTAAGTAAATGCTTTAATGTTGCCCCTTAGTTTTTAGGCAGTAAATTTAAGGATATTATTTGATAGATTTGTAAAATTAAATCAGAGGATGCTAGGAATTGGTTGTCAGAAGCTTAAGACATTTCTAGCTTTTATGAAGTAGGTAATTATTAAAATCGGACTTAGTTTTTGAGATGTTGTCGTTTATAAGGATGGAGCGAGTAAGTAATTTGGTAGGTAGAAAGGCATACACAATTAAAAGAGTTAATTGTTGAGGTAAATTCAAGGAAAAGTAAAATAGAGGATACAATAAGAGGTATTTGGATGTTCAAGGTCGTGAAGTACGATGGCATTCGGGAAGTTGGTGTGAAAAAAATAATCATTTTTTGTATCAATAATCATTCATTGTATGCATATATATGCATTGTGCGTAATTATGGACAGTTGAGGAAAGAAATATAGTAGGGTGAAGGGTGTTTATGTATTGTGTAATTGATTCCAGAGTTAAATATGTTTCTTAAAATTTTTCAGTGATCGTCAAAATGTACCTTTACACAGCTGTCGGTTAATAAAAGTATGGTCAGAAAATTATTCCTTTTGTGATTAGTTTCTCAATGGTCGGATATCTAAGTGGATGGAATGACTATTTTGTATACGCTAGGGAATTTGCGTGTTCCACAAATCAACATGTAAGCTAAATTTGATTGACATTATTTGTCCAGGATAAATTTGAAATATCCTTTTTAACGAGGAGTAATACTTTGGTAAAGATGTTGGAAAATTGATTGTTTTTGTAAACACTAACAACTGAGCTACGGCTCAGTGAGGTTATACGCTACTGATTAAATTTTCATAAAAGTTCGAGTTTCAGGATATTATGGTGGAAAAATAAAATTGTTAATCTGTTTCCTTAATCTTGAGAGACACCTGATATGAAGCAGAACTGAATATACAACTGGATCCAAAAAGTAGTTATGCCCTATACGTATGCATATGAGAACAATGACATTTTTTTTTGGAAAAACGTTTCCACAGTAGAATCGGTTTATTTGAAAAATTCTTGAGTGGTCGTCGGCAGATTAGGGCCGATAGACCATGGGGGCAGTGTTACGGCCACGGGCATGATGGTACAAGCTCAGGGCAATAGAGTGATTAATTGCCAATTGACACTTCATTTTTTCCATTTTTTACCAAATTTTTCACGGTTGTAATGATTATTATTGGTAATTTACCGGTTAAGGTAGGTTTCTATCTGAAACACCCCTGTAGTAACTCTTTCTTCATTTCTGCATACATTCTGTCTCCCTTCATTCAATTCAACATGTCTAATCTTTTCCTCTCTTTCCATCGCTTACCCAACATTCTATCCTCTATCACATCCTTCAGCAAACAATTACCATCAGCACTCCCACTCCAATTTTCCTGCCTTCTTTGAATTTGTTCCAGTAGCGGTTGCTATGAGTGCTTCAAAATAAAATAATACAATTATTATTCCCATTGCATGTGAGTCTCTCAAGTCCATGTGAAGTCAGATTCCTTCACAAATAAATCACTTAAGCTCAAAAAATGCATTTTCAGCTGAGCTAAGTTTATCAACCTACCATTATAAGGCTAAACAAGGTTAATAAATGGAGTAATGAATTTGAATATGACCGAACAGATGCTCTCAATGAGGAACGAAGAGACCAGGCCACTATTGTTTCTCCGGACGTGGTTGAATGTGTTGGCAGGCAAGAAGATCCATAAAAACAGTCGCTTCACCCTTTATGAACTTTCCACAGATTTATTGTATACACTGTACGAAATCGTTACTGGGATACTTCAGTACTGGAATGTACTCGGTGGGCAACAGAGACGGGTATTCACCGGAAGCGATAGATGGGATCAGAGAATTATCCTCCTCTTCTCATTCTTTGAAATCTACCTGAATCATTGGGTCAAATTCATTGACCTATTGTTGACCAGAGATGAAAGTTAGTCTTCACTTATAAATGTCAATATGATATCAACGATGGAGTGTGCTGCCGTGCACTGAAAAAACTGATGTGGGCCATTCAGGGCAAAAGTCTTGATCTGTGGTCGTCTTGCGTCGTTCCACTGAATGGCAATGCCCGACCTCGCACCGCAGCCCACACCGTCGGGCTCCTAGATGAATTTGGTTAGGAAGTATTTAATCATTCGCCTTAAAATCCTTACCTTTTAGCCAGATTACTACCACTTTTTCTCGAACTTGAAGAAATTCCTCGACCTCCGACGCTTTGGGGACGACGAGCGCAAAGAGTGACCCGGAACTGGATGAACTCATGATCTTCTATAACATTGGTATAAAATAAACAGTGCCACATTTGGACCAATGTATTAATTTCGGCGATGCCTATGCGGAAAAATATCTTAGGTTTTCAGATTAATCCAGGCAGAAATAAAAATTTTCTATGATGAATAAAATCGAGATGAAAAATTGAAATTCAAGTTTGACATTTGGATAAAACGGATAGGAAATATTGCATGTCCTACTGTTGTTTATTCTATGGAGCTGTCTCTCACTCCCGAAAGGTCAATTTTAACATCAAGTGCACTAGAAATATTGAAATAAGGCAAGTAGGTAGATGTTAGGACAAAACGAATGAAAAAATAGTAAAGGTACAGATTTTTATTTCGATAGTTTGGTTTCAATTCAGATTGCCCAGGTTTTAATTTGGACAATGTAAAACTTAGAGTCGAGGATGAAAGCTGTTCTTTTAACAGATAAATAGATGCTTGGACAAAACCGACCGTGAAAATAGTATTTGATCTGCAATAAAATATTTATAGTATCGTTTGAATTTGAGTATTTAAAAATAAGTAAGTAGATAATATCAATGGCCATTGTATACATATACTCTTGGGAAAATTTAATTTTTAATCTAATGTTTAAATATTATAGCTTAATTACGAAGGACGTATAATTTAGTGGAAATCAATATAGAAATGAAAGTAATTTTTTCTCTTCTGAAAAATATCGCTTCCTGTAGTAAACAAAAACCGAGCCTCCTTTAAATATTTGGGCATTTTTAATGACTCTTTTTATTTTTGCCCAAACTTTACAATTTCGTTTTCGGGGGAACTTTCCTAATAAAACTTTTTTTTTATTATTCAAATAAATATCCGCGTACGCACACATAAATACGTAAATTCTGAAGGCATTAAGCGTCGTGACCGTTTAGCCAGAGCTATTAGTGCACACCTCGCCCCTGGTAGGTGGCCGCGCCAATTAGTGGAGTTTGGAAACTAATCTGAGATCAACTCTCCGGTAATATTATTCCGAGCGGAGCTTCATTAAGTGCAACGGAGGCCTACGGTCTGGAGGGGCCGCGGGGGGGGGTTGTGGAAGGAGGGGTT
>LYUA01000446.1:162035-174559 GCA_002093875.1 Calopteryx splendens | reverse complement strand
ACTCTCCCTCTCCCTCCACACACACACACCACTTCCACCTCTCCGTCTCCTCCGCTCCCCCCATTTCCCTTCCACCCGCGCCACCCCCCTCTCTCTCTCCCCCCTCCCTCCCCCGGAAGAGTTAAGGAAGGAAGTACTCGCAGTGCGCTAAGCATTAGCCTACTTTTACGAGAGATTCAGCAAGGGGCCACTCACTCCGCTTCACGGCGCAACCTCCAGTCTCATCTCCCGAGTGCTTTACCTTTGCATCGTCGCGCTCATAAAGAGGGGGGCATGGTTGTGGTTACACAGAGTGGAGGGGGAGGTGAGGGGAGGGATGACCGTGGTGTGGATAAAAGTAGGAGAGATGAGAGAGCCAGTCTTGAAATAAAAAACACTATGCCGGGCGGGGGATTTTCGACCGCGGACGAGGGAGAATCCTGTTGAAAACCGCCGCGAGTAAACCCCATCTAGGATATTCCATATTTAACGCCTCCCGCCCCACCATACCTCTCCCCCCACATTTCAATCCCCTTCGAGCCCTCACCTCTCGCTTCCCGCAGACGAAGAGAGGAAAAGGAGGGACTTATACCCAAGATTAGCGTAATAGCAGTAAATAAGCAGGGGGATTTTAATTTATCTCGACACGCCCTGCTGCGAATAAGGCACTTCGTGTAACCAGGGTCGCGGGCGCCCCTTGAGAATTACCCATCCGTGGGCTTTGACCGGCACGGTTTGACGTAAATGCTAAATATTTTTTCCTGGACGCTTTTCACCGGAGTCACAATTTTATATTTTAGTGTAAAGTCGAAAAATATTAATTTTCCCAGAATTTCCCACTTACTCCCTTCTTCTTTTGAAACATCAAATTCTCACTTCTCTGTCAGTATTGTTTTTTGAGCAAAAATTGCATGATTTTAATTAACCGACCTTTTTGGTGGGACGCGGGTGGCGTGAGCAGAACACTTGATACCGGACTGTTGGTTCTGAGTTACAGATCTGAATAGGATAAACCGGGTCAAAATCAACTGTGTCTTTAATACCCCGATTCAAAATTAAATATGAAACATAATGTACACAAATGATTGTTAATGGTGCCACACATATTAGAAATAAGCATTACCAGGTGCACTAAACATGACCTTGTATTTTTTTATTTTTACCTGAGAAATGCTCTTCATCGATATGTCTTGTTTTCGTGCCACGGGGAAAATATTTGCTGATCTGTCATGCGCTCGCTTGTAGTATAATCGATTTTTCTCAAGTTTATCTAAACAAATAATGGAGTTAAGTAATATCGGTATCGGTGATATTTTCACGATTATACCTTCTTTTTCCTTATTATAAATTATTAATATACTAAGATATAATCAATTTTTTCAAATTGTGGGAATTTGGATAATTCGGCTATGCTTCTGGTGCGTTGTGTATCACAATGAGAGATGACGTGTTGAGGCAAATCAAGGTATAATCTGTATGATAACCGCAAAAAACATAGGTTATTGATCGAAAAACTTGAAATTGTTTATAGCTAGTGATTACCATGAAAATTTTTGCTGTCAATTTTTTCTCTGCAGAGAGGGATTATGATCCCGATGCATCGGTCTTATCTGTGATGGGGGGACAGAGAATACTATAACTGGAAATTGAGATACTCCTAGCTATTACTATTAGAAACCTGTCCATCAGAGGTTTTGATTTAACCACCAAAACTGAAGTAAGGTATGCTTTTAGAATTTAATATCCCTTCGATGTGGAGAAAGAAGTGATTAAGGAATGTTGATAAAAGTATTTTATAAAACGGCATCCCAAATGTTCATTCACCAACTAGATAAAATGAGTGTCTATTACGTAAATAGCAATCGGAATGTTGGGTATTATTACGGGACATGCCGCATGATGGTTAGAATAGTGGTAGCCTTGATGGTTTGACAGCATTTTATCCCTATGAGAGAGGTTGAGTGCCGGCAAAATAGTTGATCGACAGGTTTATATCAGTTTTATATGTTAGTATCCCGCAACTTTAATCGATTTACGACAAAAAATAAGGATTATTTAATTATTAATAGGATTAGAAAGGGAATTTTTAGACAGATTTTATATGCAAAATGATGATTACTTTTAGTAAAATTCTGAAAAAGGAAACTGTCATAGAATAATATATAACACTGTAAAAGCAATTCTTTCTCATCACTGATTTTTGTACGAGATATTTGATTTTGTGACAATTTTTACTCTTCCACGTCTCACGCTCTCCACCCACTTGCTGCGTAAGTTTTCAAACATCTCTAATCATATATTAGGTGTTTTTAATAAGAAAACAACATCATTGCTGCCACTTTGTTGAATGAGAGCGTTCTCTGATATTTTCAGGAGTATCATGAAAGAGTGGGCATGAAATGAAGCATCTTCGGCATAGGGAAAGCGGAACAAAGGCTTGAGGTCACTGTGTTTATCTGTTCAATGCTAGACAAATTCGTAGCTGAAATAGTATATTCTCCTAAATTCTGCCACATGTATGCAATCAGTTACACTGTTTGATATAATCTGTGCTTTTACCTCCAGTGCAATATGAAAGAGTATACTTATTATATTCTAAAAAATAAAAACCAACCCTTCAGTTATCTTAACTTAACCTCATTGGAAATCGTTGGTTATTTGTAAATACTTAGTTATCGTGAAATCATTTCAAGAGAACGGAAAAGATGTTATCCCTTCATTTCTTGCACCTCTAGAAAAAATTAATATCTCGAAGATATATGATTTTATTGTGATTTACACATCCATTTTGCGCAAGGGGTTTAAATCGTCAACCAATTGTCTTCAATACCAGTACAACATTTTTATAATATTTTATTTCGAAATGAAACAAATTTACTGCAAGATTTTGGTTATTCAATGTTTCAGATCCTTGGAAAAATAATTATTTTTCTGGCTAAATTGGTAACGATTAGAAAAAAAACTCAATCTCTTTTGTTACGGGAATAGAGAATCGATAATATACCTGATTTACACAGAAAATACTTATGTGCCGAAAACAATTAACGTACTAAAAGGCTGACTCGAATGCCACAATTATCCTTCGGTTACCGTTAGGAAATCTTGATGTTAAACTTATTTGAGCTGGCTCATAAAAGGTTTTCAATACCTTCTCGGGACCAAAAAGGAACTCTTAGACTAATGCGTATGGAGAAGCTTTATTTCAGGTGACTTCTCCCCTCACTTTTTGAAGGCTAGGTTTTAAACTAGGCTTTCTTCTTAGTCGAGACAATTATTTGATAACATTTTACTAAGATCAAGGAGAAAGGTGAATTTAAACTTTAATTTTACTTCGGATAATGCTAAAACATTTCTCTCTAGTTCTTAAGTTTCTTGATTTAACGGTTTGTTCTATTGTGAACTGGTGGTTCCAGGCTGAGTCCATGGTATTGTTGAAGGTTAATACTCGATACAGAGCCCTAGACGGCTGAAATAACACTTGTGAGTCAGCAGTCTCTACCGGCAAGTCTCGTGCTGCATAAAGTAGGATAGGATATTTAATGCTATAATGAATATATCTACTTACTTCCAATAACTGGAAATGGAAGACTATTTTTTTCACTTTTAAGGTATTTTAGTAAAATCTGATTATTATCGAACGTTTTAAAAGTGAGTTTATAAGCATTTGAAATATTTTAACAAGTATTTACATATGATTTGCATGAAAACTAACAAAAACCCAAACAGCATTGCCACTTGGAGAAAAATTGGAATAAAAGAAGGAAGTTTTAGTTTATCTTTCAGAAACTTTCAAATTGAGTATTTAATGTTTTCATTGTTTTTAAAGTGATGCAATCCATTGTGAGCGTATTAATCTTTGCGGAAAGTAACAAAATTAAATTCTGACAAGTGACGGCATGAAAAAAAATTGCAAGTTCAGATGAAAAAAGATGGTGCATGGGAAAAATATAATCTAATATTTAACTTTTGAGTTTTTAATTTACGGTAATATAGCTGCCTCTGTAGTTTTCAATTACAAACTTTAAACCGGCTCAAGGAATTCCTTTTATTAGGATTAACAGCCTCAACGCCGGCGTAAAGGTGTATGAAAACTAAAAAAAATAATAATGCTCTCTTTCAAACAAAGTTATCAGAAATCGCATTCAAATTCAAAATAATTGTTTCAACAATTACCAGTTGATCAAAAATGGCCAGAAAAGCTATTCCCTCTAAAAATCGCTCCATCTACGCCATTCGTGGGGTGAATAAGGTAATACCTATATGAGATCAAAAAAGCGATCGCATGTCTTTGATTCGATTTTGTCGATCCCGTGACAACCACACGTGCCGGGCACAATTAACTATTCTCCGAACACTCACCTCAGCCATCCATCTCCCCTCAACCAACACGTTTTCTCAAAGTTCTCCTGATGGGTAAAATACAAGAAGCTCTAATGAAAATACCCGAAATCTGCGGCTTCCCAGTTCAATTCGAACCACTCAAAATGGCCTATGGCCCTATGCAATGCCTGAGATACCTTCTTGTCGGGGTTTCTACAAATCATGTCTTCACCCCGTTAGCAATAATTGCGCAGGAAACCATAATTACACCGAGTGTGAGCTTAGATATCCGTGCAAATACTTCCTAATATACCAAATCGAGGGACACAAAATGCCCTTTCCGCAGATACTAAAAAGGCAATCCAACTTTTATAACATCACATTGGAGGCTAAATTAATATAAGCCTCCACAAAATGTCTCCATATGGATTCTCGTTCGTAGTCTTAAAAGAAAAAGAAAACAAAAACTACCTCCTTTAAGGAAACAAATTTCGTCGTCTCTCCTTGTCCCACGGGCCGACATCTTTGCCTTTGGCACTTACAAAACTTCTTTTGCATCAAACCAGGCTTGAGACAATCTTACAACTGAGTGGCAGTCAGAGCTTTCTGGTCATTTCTCTTTAAATTTTTCCCCAATCCCAAACCTGAAGTCTAATTACCGATGTGATAATGTTGCACATAAAAGCATTAAAGTCCAAATCCTGTTTCTATCCAGATAAGATACCACTTAAAAATAAACATTTACCCACTAGCACAATTACCTTCCTTTGTTATCTTTTTAACTTTAGCCTCGCCTCGAGCTCTTTCCTCACGGTCTGGCGAACCGCAGAAATATTATAGCTTCCTCAACTCAACCCAACTTTTCTCTCAACTTTTCACATTTTAAAACAAGAATTGTCTTCCCAAATATTAAATTCGACCCTGCCCAGTGAATTTAACAACAATATTCCCAAAACCGATTTCACTAGATTATTTCTTTTTGTTGACGATCCAACTGTATTTTCCTCTACTATCCGGCTTAAGTTTGCTAAATAAAATGTACGGAAACATCTAAATCTCTTCGCTGAATGACCGTGTCTGTGGAAAATTAATTACAATCCCACAGAATGTTAGGAAGTAACAATTATGCGTAACGCCACAAGTCACAAAAGGGAAGGCGTTCCACTCAATCTTAACAATAAACCCATTCCCCCAGTTCCATGCATCACATTCCTCGGCATCCACT
Organism: Calopteryx splendens; assembly: GCA_002093875.1. Taxonomy (NCBI): domain Eukaryota; kingdom Metazoa; phylum Arthropoda; class Insecta; order Odonata; family Calopterygidae; genus Calopteryx; species Calopteryx splendens. The sequence continues at coordinate 169,035 of LYUA01000446.1, read as the reverse complement.
TAAATTTTAGCTATTTTATACCAATGCGTCATTTTAATATTTTAAATAATATATTCAAAGCAACAAGGAAAACTGTTTCTCCCTTATCGTGTAAAAACATACTCGTCCTTGATTTTAATAAACTAAAATAATTTTTCTGCTTCCACTGTACTGTAATTTATGTCAGTCTTCCTTTCCTAAACCCTATCACCTCACCCAATTATAGACCCAAAAAAGCCTCACTCTCCGCATATCTTGCGGCAAATTGTAGTCATTAAAAGATCATTATTTCTGAATCAATTTATAATTGACTGTATATCATTTCCCAAAGAATAAAATGTATTTTATAAAATCATACCAAAAGGAATTTTCAGCTGCTGAATTTGAAGAAAGCTCGTTGAATTTTAATTAGAAAAAATATTTTTTACAGATAAATAATTTAACTTACATAATTACTTGATATTTATTACCTAATTAAAACTACTTCGTATGGTGTTTTTACTTATTCTGTGAGGGAACCCATATTAAAATCTTTCCTATTTTCTATTTTTAGAGAAAGAATTTTTCTATTTGATTTTTTCCATAAATTTTCCATTTTTCTGAATCTGAATGTTTGATAGATTCTTAATCATTAAATTATCCAAATGGAAATAGAGACGGAGTTCCTTTTTTAATTAATAGTTTTTTTTTACCGGTTTGACTAAGTTTTTAATGGACGCATTACTGTTTCACAGCTAACACGAAACTGAAATCTCACAACCTACTCAACAATAACCTATTCTTCAATTCCTCATATTTACTGCCACTCTTCATTACATCCATAATGCATAATACTTTTCTCCCTCTACCTCGCTTACACAAACAACATTCTCCCCTCCATCCCCGCAGTGTTCAACAATTAATTACCATTCAATACGCCCCCAGCATTCACTTTTCCTCATATGGATTTCTCCCAAAAACCTTCTCGTCTATTTCACTTTTTCCATCATTTTCCAAGTCCTCTCTCATTGAAGAAAAATAATCCATATCTGAATAACATCGTGGTATAAACCGAAAGGTTATGGGGATAATGATGAGGGATGGGAAGCCAAGTTTGATTTAATTTTTTTTTGGTACTCACGAAAATTGGACTCCGGTGAGAGTGAGGAAGGTTGAAAAGAGAAGAAAGAGATAAATCAATTTCGCATTCCATTCCCTGATGTTATTTGGAAATCTCCCGATAAAGAGGGACGTGAGCTTTCGAGTAGGTGACAAGTGGAAGGAAGGAGGGGATCAGAATTACATAGGGATTTTCTTCACTCACTCACTCTCTCTCTCACTGTCTCTCACATTCGGATTATCCTTCTCACCCCGGCGTTAGAGGGTTAGGAACAATGCCAGTGCCTCTGAAAATTGATGTAAATACAGAAGATATTCATTCAAAAAGTAAAGGGACGCGAGGGATGCAAAATTTCTCCTTTCTTTTTCGTAATAGGCACAATGTCGGAGTTGGGAGAGTAATTTTTTTCCTCCGGGAGTACAGGTGTGGTGGGAAAGAGTGGAGAGAAAATATATTCCAGGAACATGCTTAAGGGAGAGAGAGACAAAGTGAGTCCTATAGCGATGGAGAGGGATGGGTTTAAGAGGGAAGTTTGCGTTTGGCAGGGACCCTGAAGCGCTGTGGAGATAAAGCACTGTGTGTCGATTGGGAACTTTGATGAGGAGAATTTTTTTTTCTTCAAGATTCTCTTCACGAATTACCAGAGTTAGACGGACACTTGCGATAGATTCAGAAATTCATCTTGACGTCTGCTTCCGAAAGTAATAGGCATATGAATTTTCAAACATGTGTGCCAACTTGGTGAGATTAGGTTTACTCCTTATTACTCTTGATTACCTAAAAGTTGTGATTGTTAGAGTCTAACTGACTCCACCTTAACTTCAATTTAATTTTTGTACAGAGAAATTCCTTAGAAAAAATCTTCATTTAAAGTTAACTCATACATGTATTTATATGACATTTAAGAGTTTTATTTGTCTCCAAAAAGAGAAAATTTCCTTTCCTTCCTCTGTTACGTATGCACAGAAGTATGCAAATGTTATTTTTCAGTATTTTGAAGATTAGCTTTCATAATTTATTTTTTGATTTAATTAAAAATAAGAACTTCCAGAATTCTGACTATTTAGATTTATTTTAATGAGAAGAGTTAAAAACAAGCTAACACAATTTTGACATGATGCCACTGTAATGATTGAGATTGCGTGTAGAATTTCTCAGCATACAGTTTCAAACAAAAACTGGAAAATTTCAATCATTTTATTTTGATCAGGGTTTATTACTGGTACCGAGAAAATCTAGGTTACTTGCCCAAGGTGCCGATACCTAGGATTTGTATCCTAAGCAGTGGTACCTGAGGAGTAGTTGTAATATTTGTTAGGGACCGTCCAAAATCTAATAAATTTTAATTGGTAAATTGCCTTGTATGTATAAGGGATAATAATGAATGAATGTATAAGGGTCATGTGCTATTAATTTTTTTCGTTGTTTTCGGAATTAAATATTACCATTTTCATTATTCCCAGCAGATTAGCTTAAAACTCATTTGATTCTAACATTTTTTTTTGCCACCGGGAAAGATAAGCGTGTAGCGCAAAATATTCCGATGGTCGGCCAATAAAAATTAAAATAAAGCTCTGTCGTTTGGTTAATTATATTTATCTTTAACAATGTAAAATACATTTATTTAACGACCAATTTTTGCGTACATCTCGAAAAACTATTATTTAACGCATAGGAAATATGTTTAAGCTTACCTATAATAAATATAGCATTCTCATCTCTTGAAAGATTTGCACCGATGATTCACTCTAAATGTATTTTCACATTCCATAATGGTAAATTAATAATGCAGTTCAATATATTTTACTGTGCTCACGCAATATTTACTAGTCTTCAGCAACCCTGTTCTAGGAATGAAACAGCACGGTGTGTAAAACACTATAGAATTGAACCTTATATGTTTAACATCATTTGTTCTTGTTTTCTAACAGCCCCGATTGTAATAACTCATATGTTTACTCTTTCTGTGCAAATTGTGTATAAACGGCTAGCATACTGACTGGCCTTCAGACGTTGATCAGACATGCCTTAATTCACCTTTTTTCGAATTAGAAATATCGTATTCTACCTTCTTTCATTAGTACATCGAGGAGTTAATTATACTCTCACATCATGCAATAGTTCCAATAAAGAAATTGAGGAACTCCCGATTGGCTGTTAAATTCTGAAATTGGACGGCAATAGAAGTTCGGTAGGAAATAATCTGCTTGAAATGAACTTGCGGTCACATTAGAACACTAATTGAGGAATAACATTTTTAGAAAATATCAAAAGATTCTTTGAAAAAAGGTATTTTGCATATATTTCCGAATATTTTTGGGATTATAGCTTTCCTGCGTCTTTTCTCGTCCTTAAAAACAAACGAATGTATTTTATTCAAATAAAAGGGCAGGTAAAGCGAGAAATTTCCTTGAACATTTTTTTTTCGGGGAGATATAATGAGATGTGGTATCACTCCAAATTCAAATTTTATAACCATGCGATTTGAATGTATAAGCTCGAACTCGAAATATTTCTCTTTAGATTGATAGGTTTCGGCATTTCGCTAACTGCAGATACCTTGTACATGCCATTCGAGCGATATTAAGTACCTTCTGACCTATGACTTTTCTGTGATGACGCCACATTCAAAAGATGCCAGTTTTTAACAAGGAATACAAAGAGGTGACAGGAGGATGCATTTTCTTAGATGAAGAGATATAAAACAAAGGCTTTGCGAAAATGTCAGTAGCAGCTGTTGAATGAACTTTCAGGGTGTAAAAAATTAATGACTTAAGGGCTGATTGTTTAAGAGTTGAATCGTGTTATCTTTCTCTTTTTCTACGGTGTATATTGTTTTTGAAGAAAAATGAGTGTCATTTTTTTTCTTAGAAATATAAGGGGTTTGGATAAGTGGGAGGTTCCTATAAATGTTAAGGGTAGCAAGCTGGGAATTTGTCTCTTATTTATCTTTCAAACTCTCGAGTTTAAGAAAGGTAATGAGGGGTGCGGATCAATAATGGAGAGCAGGAGATGTTGATGTTTTCTGAATTCGAAAGCCGCGAATAAAAGATAGGAGAAAGGTGAAGGTAAATTTTTAAATGAGCTTGTGTACATTACGTATACATTTGCGCAAAAATGGTCGCCTCGAGTGAATATTGCGGAATAAACATTACCAACAGTGGGCTAGGGTGTTAAGACTTCAATTTCTGATGCTCCAGATAACACATTACCTCACTCTTTTTCCAGCGTTTTCCAAGACTTGACGAGAGTTGCACGGAAATTAAAGATTGGAAGCTGCGAAATGCGAAACGCCCTGCGAAATGGAACCTCTGCAAAAGGTAAATTTTAATTTATCCTGCCCCATTTTCTGTTGTTTTTGGGCTAAATGGTTACAAGGGAGTTTAATCAGTATTCCTTAGTAACCGTTCTATCACTACGAAACGCTTCTATCGTGGCGATGAGGTAATTGGAAAAGGAAATTTATTAGTTTCAACTTCGTTCTCATTAAAATGCTTACATGCAAAAAATGGAAAGTTTGGACACATTTCTTATTGTAACGTTTTATGTAAGTTTAGTATTCGCTTCGACGCAAAAAAAATTTAATTTTTTATAGTTAGTGATACCAACCCTGCTAAAGATAACAGTGTCCTCCCACAAAGAAAGTACTCATTGTAATTTAGTACTTTCTTTGTCATAACTTTTGATAGTAGTCGCTGTTATCATTACGATCAGCTGAATGATCTCAATTTCGTCGGATTCAAGATATTTTTGTGTGTCCTTCAAAAGCCTATACTATGAAAATCCTCGGGCGCATAACAGCCCTTAAAATAAATTTGATGTATGAAGCACCTATATTATAAATAGCTAAAAAAGTATCAGCGCATATTTTTTAGAGATAAACCCTTTGAAGGAAAGTAAGCATGTTGAAAATGATAATGATCCATGATTTTATTATATTGTACTTACCCACTACGTTGAGATGAACGAAGTGTCCAATGGGTGGCGTAGTGCTTATCTGGCACTCATAAATTCCAGAGTCCTTCCTCTGCGGATATCTGATCCTCAATGCCCAGTCCTCCGTGTGTGGAGAATGAAGGGCCTCAAAACGCTGGTCACTTGTGTAAGTGTATCTTCCAACGGTTAGTAGGTGTATGTCTCGATGTCTCACCCAAGATACCTGTAACGACAAATTTTTCGTACACGTAAATATTATAACACTCAGAAATATTATAATGGATTAGCTGCCGATATTAACAGAGATTAGTTCCTAGTAAGAAATTTAAGTCCGTAGGTCTGTTCGGCAGAAACAAAGTTTATATTCCTTGATCAATTTTTATCATTCGCGTCACTATCCACACTTGGAAATGTTGTTTCAATGGAAACTGGAATCCAAAAGTTTTAGATTCCGCCATACAATTTCAAATACGGAAATTATTAGGTCAATATCCTGACCAAGTCGTTCAATACTCCAAGAAATAAGAGTTAAGGAATGATTATTTCATCTATTTTTGAAGTTCATGATGCATTTTTTTCTCACCCTATTTGGAGAGGTTACCTGTTTGAAATGCTCCAGGCAATATACCAGGCTAAAGCACAGATTAGAATTTATTGTAATTGGAATAGCAAACGTTCTCTAAGGATCTACGATGATAAGCATAACAGCGTTAGATCTTATGTTTTACATACAATTATATAAAATGACAGAGTTGTGTATTTTAATGGACACACACAAATTTTCCATCTCACAGTATATTAAAATCCCTTTTAAATAATAAATTAATTTAAACTATTATTAATTATGAACTTGGAATATGCAATCAAAAGATCAGATTAATGAGTGCCAAAGAGATCCAGGTGAATGGTGAAGAAATTAACGTGTTTCGGTTCGCAGATGACACGGCAGTTGCAGTAGAGAAACCAGAGGACCCCTAAATATATGTGAATGATAGAAAATAAGGTCTTCAGGAATACTGTATGAGAAAAACTAAAATAAAGCTAGAATCCTAATATGTGGAAGACGGAAACTGGAATCGCAATTCGAGGAGAGAAACTAGAGAAAGTGGAATCCTTCCCATACCTCGGCAGCCATATAACATGGGATGGCAGAGGTTTAATACGCATCTAGAAAAGAGTAGCTAAAGCTAACAAGGTGTTCATGAAGAAGAGGCAACTACTGTGCTCGAGGAACATAAGTATCAAACAAGGAGGAATTACATCAGAAAGTTCGTTTGGTGCATAGAACTCTATGAATCTGAGGGATGGATTATGTGGAAAAAGTGGACCAGTGAAGAACAGAAGCCTTCGAAATATGGAACTGAAGGGGAATGCTGAAGATTAAATGTACAGATGCAGTGAAGAATTAGAAGCGTATAGAAGAACCGACAAAATATGTAGCACTCTGAGACAAAGAAGAGCCAGGTGGATTGGGCACATCTTGAGACACAACGGACTAGCTAGCAGCATAATGAACGGGAAAATGAAGGGAAGGACCCGTTTGGGAAGACCACGGGAAAGGTGTATATGACGATTAAAGAAAATCATTAAACAGAAATGTTGACATTGCGTACACGAATTAAAATTGAATAGGGAAGTAAGGAGGGCTTCAGTAAACTAATCTTAGGATTGAAACACTGGTGATGATTTAAAAAAATATTAGGCGAGGGAGATTCTCGAGTGAGGTGGTATTCCAAACTGGTGCCCCAACCAGAAGTAATTTTTGGTTTGCGGAATTGCGATGTTGGGGTCACGTAAGTAATCCGGAACGATTCTAGGTTTAAATATTGGCCAATTTTGTCCCAGTTGAGAAAAAAATTAAAGTACATGTTTTGGTTTTTTTAATAATATTTACAGAAAATAAGCCAAAATATTATTTATTCTGGATTTAAAGTCAACCAGGAGATATTATTAACATATGGCGAAATTTAGTCATCTATCATACAT
>LYUA01000445.1:1641334-1652107 GCA_002093875.1 Calopteryx splendens | reverse complement strand
CATGTATTCATTTGTTATACCGGAAGTTGCCAAATAAAGACCGGCCTCTGTTTTTCAGTGCAGTCGCCATGTTGTTAGTACACAAGTTAGTTCTTTCTTAGATGAGCTCCATGAAATCCCTAACAATCGTTCTCATCCAGTCGTAAATCACAACATTCTGCATTTTCGTAGGATTACCGTAGCTATAAATATTGTCAGCTGTCAGCAACAAATTAATATTTAGAGTGCTGGCTACTACGCTGATAACATATTACCACTTAATTCCAGTGGAAGTGAAAACTAGTAGTGTCATTGAGGCATTAAAGTAAATAAAATCTACTATGTATTAATAAAATTAAATGGTAGTAGTAAGAAAATATTTTAATACAAGCTTCTCTCACATTTTCATACATGTTATATGAGTAATTTATCTCAGTTAATTCAAAATGCATCCTGATACTAAAATTCTATTTAGCATGACCCACAGAATACTTACCCCGATGATTCTAATCTGTATTGTAACCTAAGTTGCTTCTATGTATTGTTGCATGTTAAACAGCCAGAAATTATTTAATAATAATAGTATATAATGATATAATACTCACTGCAGATTGTAACATATTTTGATGAAGTGGCTTCTCAGCAATTTTTTGCACAACCATGCTGCCACTGGCATCACTAATTTTGTACAAGGTTACATTGTTCTGAAATAAAACACAAAATGACAACACATTGAACATACTGTTTTACTTATAATTGAGGTAACCATGTACCCAGTAATGAACTTCCAATGAAAATACTATAAGAGTTAAAATTTTGAAACACTTTTCTCAGATCTCTTGGGATAAATCACTGTTTAGGTGGTGTTCCTGGACCTTATGTATCAAATAATAGTTCCACAAAGGTAGGTTCTTCTATCTTAGAGTCTTACATTACAGGTTTATCTTTTAGAATCAACAAGCAAAGGAAATATGGTACAGCAGTGCATTTATCTAACATTTATTTCCTTGTACAAAAATTTTAAAGGAATAAACTATCAAGAAACAAATACTCTGGCAATGTGCAAAACACTGCTAGAAAATGAATAAACTAAATTAACTTACATCAGTCTGCCTTTCAAATTCCAAATCGTCTCCTCCAGTAGATTCTGGTGCAATTTCAGATGGACTTCCAGAACCTAGTTCGGTGAAGAAGCGATTCCTTTCAACTTCAGTGGCATGTTCATCTGAAAATTTGACAACAAAAATTAGAAATATCTCACAATTAGTAAGGGAAAATAAAAAAAGTGTAATAAGATTTATCAATGATTTTTTCAATAATTTTTCATAAAAGAGATATATTTTTCCTTTTATGTTCTTAATGTCCACACACTATGAAGGGCAATTTTAGTTAAGCTCAGTGCAATCCAACCACAAACACAGTAAGTCAGTTTGTATATAGCGTACAAATATATCTCGTGAACTGCAGAAATAATATACTAAGAAACAGTAGAGTTGTGCCCATTATTGTAAGCCTTACAAGGTGACTTAGGGCAAACCTTCATACTTGGGAAATGTGGTGGAATGAGCAGTGTGAGGGCACGGAGAGTTTACAGGGAAACGGTGGAATGATTGCACTACACAGGCTAATGAAAGCACTATAGGTACACAATTGAAAGCAGCACTACTCAATTTTAATCTGGTGACTCTGTTATATGCTCCTGAGCTTCACATATATCCATAATTTCACCAGTGTTAAACCACCTTAAGACTTGAGCAGTAGGTACATCAATGAGTGTAACAAAGTGCTAAATTTATAGCAATAGCTGAAGAATTCAAGAACTAAAGAAGACAAGGTGTAGAAAATGGATCACCTGTTAATGCTAATTAGTGCATACTGCCTTTATGCATATAATATTGACTGCACAACTAAACTGCACTGCTAAACTTACCAACAATTATAACCCTGGCTCGACCAGCATGATCTTGGTCACGAATTTGATTAGCTGCTGCAATAGCTTTGAGTCTTTCTGTCCTTTTGCTGTTCTGCCCTGCATACACAAAGACTTCTCTGCCTGCATCTAGTATAAAGCAGTCTCCTTTGTTCATGGATGAAACATCTAAAGCAACCTACAAAATATAAACAAATGATAAGAGAATTCCATGTTTCTTAATTTCCAGAAGATTTAAATCCTTCAAAGAACAGAAATCTGGAACCAATACAAATGATATTTGGGGTCAAATGTTGGGTATAAAACCATTGGTTCGAAGTTCATGAGTTTCTACTTGCATTGATTGAAATCAAAGATTTAAAAAAATTAGCTGCCAAATGAGTAGATTTTAACCAATTTTTTGAATCACTGTTTTTAAAAAAAAAGGCTTAAATAATGTACTAACCTGTCTCACACGAATATTCCTTTTCCCCTTCACCTGGAACAAGCGTTTCTCCACTGCATTAGGATCAACATGGTGAAATCCACTTGCAATACCACCAGGCAAATAACGCACACCTTAGATTAAGTAAAGGAAATTAGGTCACAGTATAATAATTGTATTGGAAGATTGTGTTGACATGCATGTAATATTTTTATCAAAAAATCACAATTTTAGCAATTTCCCATTCCTGACTGTATTCATGAGTGGACTTTTGCACAAATGCACAATTGATCCTCTAGGATATTATATATAGGTATATGTATGTATGCATGCTAGTCTTCGATATATCAATTTTGCCATAAAAACACTAATTAGGCACACGAACCAGATGGGAAATGTGATAAGAAGAGACTTGACTCATGATCTTGCACTTCTCGATGTTGCACAGGGGCCCCTCCCAGAGAATCATCCAAGTCCACAGCAAGGATGGCAGCTGTTCCAGCCTCATCTTGAGATGTTTGATTACCAAGCCAAAAGTGGATGTCCCAGGCTAGATTTGTTGAGCCTCTTCCCTGTTGCTTTGTCTATAACAGTGAGTAAAAAATTAAATTAGCTGCATGCCATAAATTTCTAGTGACAGTCTATACTAGCTAGTCAATGGTGTGGAAGTTATGCAGCCACATAAAGTTGTCAGGTTAACCAGCTCAAAAACCTTAATACTGTTTCAAAGGACTCCATCCTATATAAAAGCACAGGTACCACTCCTTTTAATGAGACAGTTTTTTCTAACAAATGTCAAGCATATCCCAAGATATGATTCTTGAATTATTTACGTTTTTGGTTCTGAGATACACACTAAAAACTAACAAACACATACTGTATATACTCATGTGTAGTTCTCCAATTTTTGTCCAAATACTTGGTTTGAAAAGTCAAACTATACATGAGAATATACAACATGTGTTGCATTATAAAATATTTTTCTCAAACTGCCAATGATAACTACATAAAATATCATGGTACATTCTAATGCACATGCCTAAAAATTCAGTATTCCCTCTATACTAGAGTGAGATTTGATACAATATTCAAGTAAGTCACACCTTTAAATTTGACTGTAATTTCAGTGTTAAAATGTATATTAGATAAATTACATATTTTACATCAATAATTCATTTCAAATGTTAATCCAAATTGTATCAGTGCAATAAGGAATATTTTCTAGAGATAAAATAGAAATTTGATGAATGAACTGTGAGAATTTGTGGTTTTATTTTGGATTACTTTGCCATCACTAAATTAAATGAAATAAACTTTCACTTGTGTATTCTACACTAAACTCTATTAAACATGAACAGGTTTTGGTGCAAAACATCATCACAAATGATGCCACATTATGATTTGACAAGAACATTTACGTCACAACCCAGGCCATGTTTAAGAAAATTTAGTGTAGAATAAACAATAGTTTTCATTTCAAAACAAATTGTTTCCGCAAAGTCACATCAGAGACAATGAATTACTCAGTGAAAATATTTTAATTTTACTAGTCTAACGTATTTAATATTTTCAAGATTAACATACATATGTAGTTACATATTAGCTGAACTAATTTATAATATATTTTGAAATCCTTGAGTCACATAATATTACATTTATGATGGAAAACAGTTTTACATTTAACCAAACTGGAAAGATTCTAGAATTTTTACACCAACAGCCCTTATGCTGTGTTGTTGGCACCTACAGTTCCTGAAAGTTAATACCATTTACCCAAGGTTGTTAATTCCATATAATATTTTTTTAATCAGCCCCAATACTAATCTCATTACAAAATAGGAACTAATTGAAATTAAAGCATCAAATTTGGGACATTTATAGGGGAAGCCAATTCTTTTTTTGGATCTCTCATTACAGCCAAGACCCTCCCAAAAACTACATCTCTCTTATCTTCACCTAACTAGGCTCTGATTTGGAATGCTATATGTATATATTCTATCTCTTTAGGTGAGCAGGCATCAGCTGATACTTTATTTAAATATTTAACCACTTACAAAGAGAACTATGTATGAATCTCCTGTGTAGAACTTTCCATAATCTTTCCTTGGGTAAGCAACTGCAGAAAAATTCTGGAAAATAAGATGAGACAGAATTAATTTCATTTACCAACAGAGTAGAGAGGTGAACATTTGGTATATGAATGGCATGCAGAACATATTTTAAGAAACTTATGATAAAGATTAACAGAGGCATCTAAAGGTGCAGTGAGCTTGGAACTAATTGTGAAAATTATGATCTTTTTTATATTTTATTTGTATCCTTTTTATTTTGAACAACTATTTTCAATAAACATAGTAACATGCCCATGCTACTTTGTAACAACAGAAATAAAACAAATGAACTGCACTACTGTCTTGCCTATTAGAGTACAATATTCAACTCTGATATTTGAATATTTCTTGCCCTATTGGCAGCAAATAAAACTGCCTGGAATTTTATAGTGAACTATCGCAAAAATAAAGAAATATATTACTTTCTTTTTGAAGTTGTTATAAACCTCAATTTAATTAAATAAATTTTCTCTTAATCTTCAAATTCTGAGGAGCAATCATTTACCATTTAACTGAGGAGTAAATTTGAATTATTTAATTTTCACAATAAATATATTTGACTACCTAGTAACTTTTACCTCATTGGCTGCCAAGATAAGAAAGTAGTTTTGTCTTCCACATTTAAAAAGTTGTTTATTGTTTTTTTAAACCAATATGTCTGAGGACTACATTTTCACCATGGAACTCTATGTGAGGATCACTTTTGTCGTCATGGCTACTGCAAGTATCAGTAGATAAATAGGGTAGCATCATGCAATTAAGTTTGTGGGAATTGCCATAATCCCATAAACTGAAACTTATCCATCAAGGAAGATGGATGCTATTTACTTTGCTGTATGTGCTGCAACTTTAATTCCTACATTAACGTTAGTTCAACATGTATTCTTATAAAATACAACGGCGATGGTGAAATAAACACATAATCATACATTTATCTGGTTGGCAAGGAACTTGATAGGGAACTAATGACCAAAATCTTGAGTTTTCAGGAGAGTTTTCTGTCTCGAGAAAGCTAGTTTGCGTACTTCTGTTGACCGGGAGCTAAGGCGTAGGTACAGCATGGGGTTGCAGACTACTAACTCAATACTCACAGGACTCTAGCAGGTAGCTAACGTATATGAGTGCGCAAATCCGGAGGTTATGGTCGTGATCTGATGGTGGGAGGAGGCAACTCTGTGACTTTCAGAATAATATCATTTGACAGGGAGAGTTATCACGTAAACCCCAAGGTACACCCCAAAAATTTGCTTTAACCGGTCGAGTTGGCAACCTTGGGGGCGAGCAGTGGCGGCGGTCCCTGCAGTAGGGTGGCGCCGGACAGGGGCAGGAGGGGAGGGAGAGACGCCGGAGAAGGAAGAGAGGACGACCTTCCCTCGGCGAGGCTGATTTTTACGCTTCAACTAGCCAGGGTGAGGAGAGACTTTTGGGAACTTCGGGGACATAATCTTTAATCTTAGAAAAGTAGGCTGCCCGTTTTTTGCCAGACGGGCCAGACTGAGGAGTTCCAGGAATTGTCGATAGAAATGAAACTAACTGAATTGAGGATTGATGTTAATGAAATACAGCATATCAAGTTCACCTACAGTTACAACTCTTGACCAGTAAACAACCCGAATGTTGGATTTGAATCGTTGAGGCTCTAAGGTATTTAAAAAAAATACCTAAAGGCCTTATCTAAAGACTCCTCATACTCTCTCGGCAGATTAGCGCACTCGGGTAACGTAAAATAAAAATAGTCTCTCGCACTGTTAGACTAATTTTTCTACTTTTAATTTTTATTATGTATTAATTTTTCCCTCACACAATTCGCGATAGCAACGGAAAAAAAGGTTAAACACCTCAGCAGCACCCATGTGCCCTGTTCGTGTCGAACATTTAGAAAAAAAATCGTAACTCCATGTAATAGCAAACTTGAAGGCTGGTGTAAAATCCCCTAGCACATTAGGCGGTATGATATGAATGTGAACTTTACTGAATGTCAATAAAACCCCCTTAAAATAAGAGAGCTTGGAAAACATTAAATTCGTCTCATTATTTCAGCTGTTCATTGGACGGATGCAATGTATATACCTAAATACACTGAAAGTTATCATTTCTGAATGGAAGTTGTGAATTGAGGCGGAGGAACTATCATTCGGAACGGGAGTGTCCAAATCTCTTGGGAGGCAGCCTGGAAATGTTTTTAAGGGCCGGAGCGAATAAAATGAATTCATAGCACCAAAAACGTGGAAAATATATTCTCCCAGTAATGGATCGGATTTATTATATAGCATTCGCATCTTGCATTGACACTTGTCAAATTTGATTCTAGTGCGGGGAGTGTTATTCCAGGCCAGTATACCGTCGCTGGTCATAATTTGTGCGGGATATGGATGACCTAATCACTCCTTCGTTCTTCAAAAGAATTTTAAATTTTATTATAGTTTAGAATAAGCAACGTAGATGAGCAGAAACACCACTTGAAACTGACGCTTCCATGGCCAATATTATAGGGACATAAGCAATAAAATCACTTTCAATGGATAGTGCGCGCGGCGTTACAAACCAAATAGTTAATTACGGGCGAATTTGCTAGACAATTTTGTGATTCAGTACATATTTAATATTGCCGAGCAAACATATAGGCTTAAGGATTGCCCACAGGAAAAAACGATGCTTTGGAAGGAGGTTTGGCAATAGCTTAATTAAAAAGGCAGATAAGAATCAGAATGTAGCGCAAGAATCAACTCTAATTTGTTCCTCAATATGCAATCTTCAGCCCATTTCCAGCTGTTCCAGTGCGCGTACGTCTCCCTGAATGACGCAGGAGACAGTTTTTTCGTCGTGATCATTCATATTAATATTCACCAGAGAATCTATTGGGTAAATTCTCAATGGGCACACATGTGGCGTATCATAAGAGTAGGGGGGGAAGAGGTGGTAATAACAGGCGTTATGCTGTTTGCCATAGGTAGTGGAACTATTTTAAAACATTGGTTTAAAACATTAGTTAACTATGCAGAGGTTTCGCGCCTCTGATTTCAGAGTTGAAAGTTCGTCCAACCTTACCTTGCCTTGCCTCCTTGCAAGATAGTACATTTAAAAACTTTCAGTAATTTATAAATGGAGCCTGTGACGTTCAATTATTGGTTGGTTTTCATTTTGGAAATAAGTCAAATGTTTTCTATTGCATCACAGATTTGACTTAAATTTTCAACGATTTGAGCAACATTTTGGATCAAAAGTGGTAGTAATATATACTTTGCCATCACACTATGTCATTTAAAAACACTTCGTCCTGCAACAACGCCAATCAAATAGATAATATTTTTAAAAATTAAGATATATTTTTAATTCATCCTGGAATGTGATTTCTCAATGAACCACATTATGAAAGATAGACAATATAAAATGAGGTCTCATTCCGCAAAAGACGTGTTAGGTCAGAATCGTCAGAATAGTCGACTAGAGCTGCGCCCAAAGTTCATTTTCAAAATAGTTTTATCGTGATATTATTATCGACGAACGCCCGAGGTCTTGGATCGATAAGGTCACACACTCAAAGTTACGAAATAACCCATTTAAATATATTTTTCGTCATCTTATGATCGCGTGATGTTCAGAATAATAAATTCCCATTCTGTGATTTTCCCCTTATATCTACTCGCAACTACGTTATCAGCTTTAAATATTTTTACCTTTGCGTTGGGAAGTGGGAAAATATAATTACATTTTCGCAAAATGACCTTTTTAGTATAAATAAAGTTGCTTTTAGATATTTTAATGAATGTTCTGTGCGATTCATTTACGCACCCTATCATAGTCTGTCAACAAATGTGTGCTGTAACTACGATCTCATTGGCGTTAATTATGCTATCTCTGCAACTGTAGGATTAATAACGTGAAGTTTCACCTTTTTTATAATTGGCATACAATTAAACCCATTTCTCAATGCCTTGTGGAAGGCGAGCGCCGTGGCCCGCATTACCGGAAATGCCTTATAAACGTGCCCATGCGTTTGACGGCTGGTCGAGCAGATATAAGTATAAGATGAAATATATAACGTAGACGTTTCCGTTAAAAAGGAAGGAATCGCCCCCAAGTATGAACACTCTTTGGGCCGTTCCGCTGAAACCAATTCAGGTTTCATACTTAATTCACTATGCACACTCAAGTTAAAATAATGTAAGATTACAGCCCCCCTATTGTTCCGTACCTGTCGAAAATGCATGCCCGCGGCGAAAAATTAATTTCCTTTCCTCATCAAGCACCATTACGAATTCTAAAATGGAAATTGCGTGGGGGCACTGAAGAGTAGAGTCAGTTAACTCTCAAAGAAGAAGCAGCTCTCCCTGATTGCATGCCACATCTTAGCCTAAGATCTTCGCAATCCAGCGGAAACCAGAGAGGCGACCGACCGTTCATTTTGAGAGCGATTTTGACCCTTTGACGCAACATTCGTTGTTGGTTCCGTGATGGGTGGTGAGAGTACGGCTGATAGTGTGAAAAAAAAATTCAAGCCATATAGTCATTTTATTAGCTCCTGCGCACTAAAATCCCGATAGACTCGTCCACAGCATCTTCAAATTTCCTGGTGGGCGTACCTAAATAGGGAAAATCAATAACGATATGGAAACGGTTCCCACGTCTCGCGCGTGCTCGCAGTGTGACGTACAACTGGAACGCGCCTCGAAATAATAAATAGAGAAAGTAATAATGATAATTTGGTGTCCGCAAAAATTACTTATTTTCTGTTCAAAGCAGAAGTGAGAGGGGTTTTCTGACATTCTGAGGGATAACTTAAGCTGAACAGGCACAGGCGTTGAAAGGACTGCAGGACAACACCCACCCAATTCATATATTTAGCCATCAAGAATTCAGGATATCTCTCCGAGTTGCTTTAATGAATGAAATTGGTGACCAACGCACTTCCCTCCAGTGTCGATGTCAAAAAAATCAGTGGATTCCAGATTAAATTTGTGAAATCTCATCTTCAAGAGAGAATAAAAACTTGTGGATTTAACGAAAAATGTTTAAAACGGTACGACCGGTTTCACCAAATGGTAACATCTTCAATTCAAATTCCTCTTCGAACATGGTGGTACATATATGACTATATTTTCACATTTTTACCTGAATATGCCAACTATTTGATCAAACCGATTGCATCATATTAAAACAAATTTGTGAAATCTACAATTATATATCTATGTCACTTTATAAATTTAAAGTGATTTGATAGAAAGCGTTATAGTGAAATATTGTGTTACTGTCAAAATTGGAAAAAATATCGCTATTATTTTAATAACTACTGATTATACCCGATCAGAAGATGGAGTCAGTTTTCGCTATCTGGTACAAGTTATTCAGAAACCTGTCAAGACTCTGTTCACTAGATCCCTCAAAAATATTAACCAAAATAGCGACCATTTAGAATAACATTACTGATTAAAGATTTGTTTGCGATTTCCAGCCGCTCTGGAGTAAAATAACCATAAGTCCCCCAGTCATACACTACAGTAGGGGTGGGTAAATTACACAAGAGCAATAGGAGTGCATGCGTCTTGTTATACAAGCTAGGTGTAATGCTAATACAAGATGAAGTTATGCACTCTCAGGATCGTTTAAGAGTCAGTGTTGTTAGCTAGGCTGCATATTTCGTAACTTTTTTGGCATTTTGAAGTAAAGTACTCGGGGAGCCGTAGTTTCCCCACTCCGTTAAAGGGCAATGGACATAATCTGTCTCGTGATTACGATGTATTCGCGCGCAACGACGTGTTACATGAAGTGTACATTGCAAAGAAAAAATTGGACTCCATGCCTTCCGGAAACCCATGGATACCGACGGGAAGTTTCCGTGGAGATAAGCACTGAAGTAGGAACGTCACTCTGCAGATAAGGGATCGGCATGAATGATTTTGACTCCCCGTCACCCCCAAAATCGTGCCGTGAACGATTAGGGTTATAGTGATAAACAAGAAATAAATTCAACTACAGCAATGAAGAAACAAAGAAACAGTTTTTATAAGATTTGGACGAGTATGTAATCACTATCATCATCAGAGTAAGTCAATCCGAAGATAGTCGTGGTCCTTGTTACTTTAACTATGCTATACTTAGCTTTTAGTTGTGTCCATGAAAATTTAAAATCTCAACGTTAGAATTTCTTACGGGTCCGGCGATTAAAAACAATTTAATAAATTAAACTATTTGGACGTCGACCGTCAATCCGAAGATTGGTTTACTGCTGTCCTCCTCTTATACCTTTCTAATGCCAACTACCGTTTACGCCCTGGTAGTTTTTCCGTCCAACATCCCTCCCTTTATTCGGCCTATAGGACGGAATAAAT
>LYUA01000445.1:1621287-1635748 GCA_002093875.1 Calopteryx splendens | reverse complement strand
ATGAATTCTCCGTCTATACGTAGGAATGAAACATCTAATAAGGTGTTTAAATGCCAGTTCAGTTTCATGTGTCCAATTAATTATTATCGTTATTCACATCTGAAGCATCTGACTCCAGGCCTTGATTCTATATCGAAATCATTAAATGAAGGTAAAGGCAATGCGCTCTGATGGCAGTTTCGAAAATTAACGAATTAATTTGTTAACAAATTGCTGATATTCTTTCAATGCGCTTTTGTATAACCTGAAACTATTTTCAATGTTAACTGGTTGAATATAACCGTGTAAATTTTAACTAAAGTCTTTTATCTACCACAAAATCGACAAATAACTTATAGGTCCTACCCAAAAGTGAGTAGCCTACGTTGATGTAAACAACAAATTTTTCAATAAAAATACATGAACGTCTACAACTCTAAATTCCCACTCAAGGTTTCAATTCCTTCAAGACACTTGTGTATCCCATTGTCTTCAATAAATATTGTTCGTAAGAAGAATGTGAAGCTTGAATTTAAAGTTGGTTATCCCCACGATTTTAAAGTAATTCAAAATTAACAAAGTGAAATAGTTGCTAACTTGACTTGAATCAGTTAAAATATGAAAAGGTTATTTGAGTTTATTTTTACATAATCCTAACGTAACTCAATTCTTGAAGGCATTTCTTTCGCAAGACTGGTTTGAGGGCCTCACACTTCAGCCTTTGTCCGAATCGAAAAGTGAATTTGGGCTTTTGGAGCAAAAGGATTCCTAGCTTCCAGAGTTCCTCATCCATTCGCAACCCAGCAGCTGGCGATGAGTCACCGACAAACGTCGTTCCAGAGGACGAAAAAAGGGAAAATAGAAAAGTTGTGCTATATTTAGATAACCCACCCTCATATTAGGAAAAAAATCCAGTTCAGGCCCCTATGCACCAAACTGTTACACCGACGACTGAGTCCCGAGAAGACGACCCCCCCCCTTTCCGTCTGCATGTCTCTCTCCTTGGGCTGACATTACTTTGCCACCAGCTCATGAGAATGGCATGTTATAACCTCCCCGATCCTTTTCCCACGAATCAAAGAGAGCGAAAAGCCACATCACGGTTTTTTTGTTAATTATACTGGTTCCATTTTATAATTTACTATTAATTGCCAATAAATTCCTAAAATTTAAAATTAATGTACTGCCGTAACTTACTTTCTCTATTATCAATTCCGTTCTACCGCGGACCTGCTACAACATATCCCTGATGTTGCTGGCAATTATACTATATCAAGGTACCCGCGATTACAGCACTCATTGAAGATATACGGCTACCTCGGCCTATTTTTCTATTTACGTGACCAACTAACTACGGTTTACACTACAAACCTCGAGAGCACAGGTGTGGCATATAAATCGGGTGGTATCCACCTCAAGGATGTTCACATAAGTGTTGTTTTCTTGCCTACGTATATGAAATTTATAATTGAGTTTTAAAATTTGAAAAAAGGATAACTGATCAACGTCCAATATCCACGGAATATATTCAGGGCTGTTGACATAAATTACATGGGTACAATTACAAAATCAAAACAAATAAGAGGGTAAAATCAGAGGGCACAATTACATGTGTGTATGTACCCTAAAAGCCACCCAAAGGCAGGGAGTTCAATTAACAACGACAATGGAGTGGGGAATGGGAAATATCGTTCAGGGGATTGGATTAGAAATAGGGACCTTCAATTTGTCATCAAGCCTTGTTTGCGGAAAAGGAGTTCCTCAATTATTCATTCATATGTGTTTCTCTAAATTTATTCATGTGGCCCAATTACATAATATCAGCTAGACTAAGAAAAACTGATTGCATTTCATGAATGAACCCACATCTTTTATACATTTTTTAATACGTTCCATCCAGGGTAAAATCTTCAATTCTCCAACAATTCCCCCATCCAGGTCTGCAAAAATCATAGCACCCTTTCTTTTATTTTAAAAACTTTTAACGAAAAGGACCTCGAGTATACTCTATCGCATCATTTCTGAACTCAAGCACCAACGGTGTCCTGTAAAGAGGGTGTACTAGATATGTTAATGGGCAGTACGGAAATCCTTCTTTTGCCTTCCACCATTTCTCAGTATTTTCCTCTACTCACAATTTTAAGATCCTGTAGAATGGAGCATTGTCGTAAAATGAAAAAATTGTCCCGGGTTGTACTATAGGATCAGACAATTTTCTTTCGCCGGGCAGTTAGTAACAAAATTGCAAGGCTTTAATTCATAACACAATGCAATTTTCGGTTTATCTATTTAAAAGTGGAATCGGGGAGGAGTTGCTTACACCAAATCCCGATTTACTACTGCGTATGCACTATATAAACCTTATTTCACGATCACACTGACATTAGTGGGGAATCTCTTTGTTTCCTGATTTTTTTGTCATTCTTAATGTTATTTTAAAATAACACTTCCAGCCGACGCCAACCTAATCATAAAATTCTAAATATGTAGTGGATTCTTTTTCTTCTCTCGTGGAAAATATGGGAATATGAGACGGATATGATATCAAGGGTTTCTAACGTATTTCGTCCAAGTTTCCCTGAAAAGAAAGATGGAGTTCTGTGGTCGTAAGCGTTACTTGTGTGTTTATGAGCTAAATTCGGAACAGACGGATCCAGATTCCTTTCCGTCTCAGCTATTCTCTTTAAACGTTTCCGTTCCGCTAGAAAAACAAAGCATAATGCTAAGTTGAAATGGGAGTTGATATTAAGAGAGATTGGAATCAAGTCTCTTACAGCGGAGAGCTGTAAGTCATATGAACTTGCCAGGGCTGAGAAGCCAGTATTTGCTTGGGTAGGCAGAGCTATCCAACCAACAACAATCCGGGCCTTATCCGGCTAAACAAGTTCCTGAATGCGGCTCAAGAAAAGTTATTAACGATGCCTGTAGTCATGATTTTTTTGACAGAAATATGATATTTGTTATTAAAATGATATTTGATTTATCCTCCACTGCCATAAAATAGGTATGATTGGAACTCCAACCAAATAAAATGTAGTTGATATTGCTAATAATGTAATTTAGATTTCCCAGATATGTCAATTTAGAGGGCGGACCAAAAAACGTTTTTTATTACACCAAGATAAAATTAGAAAAAATCGGTGGTTATCGATTTAGGAACGCCTTTTTACTGTGAACAAGATGTGAAACCACTTGAAAGGCACAATTCATAATCTAAAATTACCTTAACTAAAAATTGGATACATAATTTGCTGTAAAAATTACGCTCAGGTCGTTATCCGGCCCACGAATACTTTCAAAAACACTGACGTGGACCGCATCGCAAAAAGATCTGGCGCCACCGACGGTCGCACAGCGTTGATTTTCTTTCACCCTGAGGTTGACTCATTTTTTAGGCGACGCTAGCCGAAATACGTTGGGTAAGATCGCCGTAACTTGAAAATAAATAAAACTCGACAACAGCCTTTTCAAGCTGAATCCACACGTGAAAATAGGCTTTTGAGCACCGGCGGATCATAAAGCAGGGAGATAAGCAATTTCAAATTTTACGGTGCACGCATCCAGATATAGGAGTGCGCGAGCGCTATCGCTTCACGAAAGCGATTCTGTTCAGCCTGGGTTTTCGACTCTGCTACTTGCTTGCCACATGCACTCTATGGACTAAATGAATTATTTTCCCTCCCGAGAACATTCAAAATACAATTCCATAGTATTGTAGACGGAACTATAGCCTACTTCTCGTTCACCGTTCAAACTACCTCACCCGATGATTTTCGCTCTCCTAAATAACAGGCTGCTTCTTGTTCCTTGTGAATTCCCCAGGGGAGGAAAATCGGTTCCCGTGGCATCCCACGCGACCGTGAGCAGCGAATGACCTTGCGGAGGTCCACGAATTGGGACGGTAGGAATTCCCTAGCGCATCAGGAAAACACCCCGTGTGAAAAATCGGTCAGCGTGACCCATTCCCGCTGTTTAAAAATCCTGGCAAGCCCTATCCACTTTTCGTTTTCCTTAGCTAAAGGTCGCGGCGGGTAAAACGATGACTCTTGTCTGCCTTAGATCACCATTGTGTCAGGTGGAGCGGATGTTGTTGCGTCATCAGTAGCAATTTTCTAAATTACCTCCCGCCCGCATTTTCTTCCATCCGTGACCTAAAAGGCGTTGCCGTGGATGGAAACTTCAAAGAACCCCTGTGACTTCCCCTTGACGCTTCTGTGCTAATGGCAACGTGATGGATTCATCATTCGGTTACCGCTGACTTGTCCTTGTTTTTGTTGTGAGCTAATCGAGCTTCACAAGCGAATCACTTCCTTACCCCTTATGAGAAATAAAGCTTCGCAGCTTCCTCCTATGATTCAATTAAACAACGACGGAGTTCCACCGGGGACGTCCTTGGATAAATTTCCCTCTTAATTCTTTCCTCATTCGGAATACCCTAAATAATTCCTGAAGTAATTAAATTTTCCAGGAATAGAGGGATTTCCAAGTCTGAACTGACGGGGTTATTTTTGTATTGTATTTGTCGTTTGCAGAGATTCACCGTTACAGCATTGGGAAATCGAGCGGCGGAATCACTATCGCTGCCCTTCAAAACGGCGTGACTCAACGGCCGGCATCAGAACCAGTTTCTCGCTTCGAGAGCATCGTCGACCCTCGTGAGTCACTTTGGTCTCGGTTGAGGGGATACCGCCCCGAACTTTTGCTTGCGTTTCATTGCAATCTCTTGGTCGATTAATTGGGTGAAATTTTTCGAGGTTGTCCGAATGAAAGGATCAGTTTTTCTCCCGATATAAGGCGTGGTATTTCATTTACTCCTCGCGTGTTTTATACACCCCACGCGACTGAGTGATGTTCAAAGACAAGCATTCAGCTGGTAAACATTAGGCAACTTGACATAAAGTTCGTTCGACTTCAATAAAATTTCACTACGAGGCCATATGAAAAATGCGCATTGGTCGACAGAGTTACGAAGAAGGCATAAAACGTTCCATTTAAAATTCGATCGACCGTGACATTCACTAATCATTTAGAAATTATATGGGCTTAGACCGGAATATAAATCACAGCATTGGGCCCAATGATCGGAAGATTAAAAAAACTTGCACCGATCACCCAATGTAATTGCACTGACTGCTATTCACGAGGACTTATTTATTGATTATCTCTGACTCAAATATGCCTGATATTCTTACTGCGTAATAAAGGAGCAAAGAATTTTTACATTTATTGTACAGAAAAAGGACGATACTATCTGACGGATTTACAAAATCTCTTCAATTTGAGTCGATTGCCGATACTTCCGATTCCTGTCAATACCTCACAGAGAATGCACGAGAGATTATAAAAATCACGTGTGCATTGAACCTTCACCAGTTTACTCCGTGGAGCCATTTATAACATTTGGTAGCTCACTTGCGTCACCCAGTATCCCAGGGTGGATGGTGTTCTAGACAAAGCCTTGCTACTCTCACGGGAGTGACAGAGCTTCGTGGGGGAAGAGCGCGAGGGGGAGGGATGGCCCGGGACTTAATATTGACGCACGCTCTAAATATTGCCGTTCTCGTCAACCTCCCAGTTTCACTAAAAACTAAACCGGCCGTACTGGGATGCAATTAAGAAAAAATAATCCAATGAGAATTTGGGAGGGATTTGAGTTGATGCATTATTGAGAGTGGTAAATAATTTTAAAATGCCCCGTATTTAAGAAGGATGTACTCTTATTTAGAGAGAGAAGGGATATGCATTACTCTTTCTTTACAATTATCTTTCTTAGTGATAGTTTTTTTCATAAAACGTTGAATGTCTATCATACTAAAATAAATACATTATTTTTACGTCGCACCTATGGCCATCGTGTCTCGAAAGACTATAATAGGTTTTGGCGTCGATCACGGGAAGTGTAACAGCAGACTTTTTAAAAATTGTAATCTATAGAAGATGTCTTATATATATACTATAAAATCAGGGAAAGCACAGATTGAACCACCTCAAAGAAGCCTATGGGTACCTACAAGCTAACCATTGTAAGAGTGGTTTCTATAAGAATTACTGAAATGTGACGACTGACTCAATCGAGTGTGATGGGTGAGTACTTCCATCCGTTTTACTTAATGGGTGCAATTTTAGTATTTTGGAACGGCCATCATGCGCAATTTAACAGTACTTGAACATGGCCTCGCACGTAGAAAGTCGTTGATTCCTTTAAAGAGCTCATCTATCCACGTGAACTCCAAACATTTTTCCCTTTTGAATTTTTCTATTTGCACCTAACCGTCTTCGATTTTGTGCATCATATTAAATATGGCTCCTATGCCTAAATAGAAATTAGTTTACCGTAATTGTAAAATATCATGATAATCACAGCTGCAGGATTTTTAGGCCCTTCTAGGTTCACCTAATGGTACACGCCTTACCTCGACTTTTCTAATCTCTGCACTTCTTATGCAACATTAATAAATTGGTTTCAAATTACTCGAGTCAAGTTAATCTCGCAATGTGACCAGTCATATAAAAATCCCGCCTAGTAATGGAGAGTATATAATCAAAACATAATATAAATTAATTGCAGTAGCTCACTTTGGCGAATTAAATTCAATCGAAATGAACATGTTATGGCGAGAGGATTCACGTAAATGGAAGTCATGGTATAATTGATTGAATTAATAAAAGATGAAACGAGATCGATTATGAAGGGTAACTAGAAGGAATTGATCAGTGTTAAAACAAAATAAGTTGCCGACGAATTGCAAAAGGATGGAACCAGTGCGAGGTTGAACGAGTTGATCGAGTAAATGAAGGTTACTTAGGGCTGTGCTAATTACTTTTGAAACGAGATCCACTTGGAACTAGTTCGTTCTCGTGAGAACAATAACTCGGTCAATTGGCTAAAGGTGGGGGTGAAGGAAATACGAGATCGAACGAATGGATTTATGTTCTTACGAGTCGGGTTTTATATAAACGATGACTATAATTATTGATTAATTATAATCGTCTCCTCTGGAAACCATCTGCAGCTCTTTTGCACGCCCGCACTTGATGGTCAAGGGGATGGATGATGCTCCACAGATTTAATGGTCCTGCTTCAATCTGGCCAGATCCACCTTTTGATTTCAATTCTTATAATTAGTCTAGTACGGAAGAATTTATGAGAACGATCCCGTAATATATGTGCTTCTGCTGAAGAGTTTCGTAGACGTTCTGATAATTTTAGAAGGGGCACTTGTGACGTTTGTACGCCGCGCATTCAGAGCGTGGTTAAAAATGAAATCAACGGGAAATATATGGCAACGACGGCATTATTCGAAAAGGCAGATACTAAAATTATTTACAAAACCCCCTTTTCCTTAACTCCTTAAGAGTGAAATTTACTTTTAAAAGTAAAAACGAAAGAAGTTAAATAAAAAGAAATTGAAAATCGAATTTTCCCAAGTGGAGACAGTGACTGTATTTGCCCAAGGACTTTTTATGTGGTACAGAAACATCCTCACACTCGGAAATATTAAAAAACATCTTGCAGGCATTCTCCTAATAACACACCATTATCGAAAATTAATTTACAAGTATTTTTTGGGAGTATGTAAAAAGTATTTAAGTCTCCTTAGGCCGTAAACAATTTGACATTTTTACGGCCTAAGGAGACTTAAATACTTTTTACATTGAAAGCCGTAAGAGCTCGTTTCATATTTCACAATTTTGGGAGCGGTAAAATTCACGCATGAGGGCAGGGGGATAGTTCCTATGCCTGCGTCGCCTTAAAGGCTTACAGAAAAATCTGGTAACTGAAAAATCACACGGCTTGGGTGAAACTGAGGGTACCCAAAGGAGTAATCCGGACTTCACCCCGGACCCTTCAGTCAAACGTTTTATCCACTAGGTTACCACGCTCCCTTTTTTCCTCATATGGGAAAAATTTCCAACACTTCAGGCAGACTGGAATATAATCCAGTAATCGAATAATCCTTTTGGTTGTTTATTTATAGCTTCATTCCAATCGGTCTTCGAGGGAAGTTGCCTCCCATGCGTCAACATATTTGTCTACATGCGTCGAGTATTTGTCATTGCTATAGGGAAGACGAGAAATGAACGGAAATAAAAAGGAACGTAGAGGTTTTGGGCGAGGTGGGGGAGGAGAGAAGACTATTGGGATAAATCCAAAGAAGGCAGGAAAAGTGGATGGAGGGCGTACTGTGTGGCGATGGATTGTTGAAGATAGTGATAAAGGGGAGAATGTTGGGTACGCGAGGTAGGGCGGGGGGGAGGGTTGAGAATGGGCATGTTGGATGTAGTGGAGTGCATAAAGTATGCGGAAATGAATAAAGAGTTATTATAGGGTTGAAGTTGTGTGCCCATCAAAAACCTAACCTAACCGGTAGATTATCAAATAATATTAGGGTGAACATTAAGTCATTTACTGTGCGTTTCAAAGTTTTTGTTACGTTATACCCGGAGATCCAACGAAATTTATTCTCTCATATTTATCGCCATTGAAAACATTCTTTAAGTTGTTTAACAACCTCTCGAGAGCCAGGCTCTTGATTCGAGGGCTTTCTGAAGTGTAATGTGCACTTCATCCTCAGACATGCTTTCGTCAGTAATTTATTACAAGTTATATTGGCAGAAATGGAAACTCCTGGTTTGATTTCGCGGTCCAGCAAAAAATACAGCATTGGCAAAGCACTGGGGGTTCAGAAATTATGCCCGATTCTTCGCGCATGGATATAATAGAAAACATCTTAATATTCAAATACATAAAACCCTGCATTTATTTATTGATAAAATCGGGGAAACTTAGAATCGTCGCTAGACTGGATTTTGTGAATTCATCTCAAATAGTAAAAATATGGTGGCTAATAGTGGTAGTCCTATCTAAATGTGGCCCAGTAAAGTTGTAATCTACTGCCAGACTTTGAATAGTGATATTTGGAGTGAAACTTGACCGATACATACTATTTGGGTTGTCCTAAATGGCATCATCCAGAACCTAGCAAATTCGTTGCAGATTGTGCAAGCAAATTAGGGGAGTGTTTTAGTGAAAAAATAAAACATAGCAGTTGCTTGATGTAATGGACTAAAATATCTTTACTCAACTGCAATTCGACGCGCGCTTCAACTTCAATCGACCCTTTGCACTTTGAACATTCGCCAAATCCCCTTTATCCTCAAAGACTATTTTTAAAGTTCTTTCGGCGTACTGAAAAAAGAATTGCGTTCTATAGACTGAAGATAAATTGCCCAAAATAAACGTCTCTGCCCGTTAAATATATCGATGAATCCAAAACACGAAATTCTTGACTTCCACAAAATATCCCTCGATGCTTCTGACGACGTATCGCGGTATTTGATATTTCATAATGTAGATAATATTTATAGGCAATTTCTTCACCACAATTTTCTTTCACTGACCCTTCAAATAATTTCCCGTGAGGCACGCAATGTCATTGAGCTTCCTTTTTGTGAAAGATGCTATCAAGCTATCATGCCAGCCATATCAAGCCGGCCTCACAAACGAATGGTTTTACGTGCCGATACAAAACATATGCTGATTGTGGAAATAATTAAGAAAAAAGGAATGATTATATTAAATGGCAATTTTCGGATGGGTAAGGGTTGTATATAAGATGAGAAAGAGTAATGAGAATTACTAATCCGTATAATATTAGTTTAGACCGTATAGTCCGAGTACATTCAATTGCCCATGTTCTTTGATACCAAACTACGGATTATGCTTATTAGTAAGGACAATTCTATGCAAGTCAATATACTGGTATTGAACATTTCGACGAATTAACATCACCTAAAATTCAGGAAAGTATAGAGACACACTTTCTTTGACACAGCCATGAAAAGCACGTCATTATAATGACCTTTACTATAGTAAAAGGAAATAGTGGAGCGCCAAGCACAATCGACCCCAGTAATAATTAGTCGTTCGCTGCTAAGCTAAAATTAATATATATGAAAAACATATTTACGCATCATCCGTTTTATTCTGTTAGTATTGTGAAAGAATGTTTTGTTTGCCCACACGATCGCGGAAACAAAAATCACGCCTGTCCGGTACAAGGTACTGCTTCCCCCGATGGCAAAATTTCGGTGACTCCCACTCGCTTCTTCCTACCATATAAAAAATTGGAATAGTTTTAGGATGCTTACGGCTGAACTCGAAAATAATGAAAGAGCGTCATATTTATCTGTAACAGAGTTAAAGAAATCAATTATACCAATGACGATTGCCGTGAATCTAACATCATAGGCAGTCTTCCTAACGGCGGTAGATGATAGGAAATATTTCCACGTAGGAAAGTTTAGTAAAAATGTTGAAAGGAGGATAATTTTTATTATTATTTAAAAGAGACGACTTGGCATAAAACCTGGGCTATTTGCTACTTTTTAGCGGGCGAAAGTGCCCGGTAAAAGCGTTAGATTATAATAAACAACTTTCCTGTCCGTTCAGTCCTCTACTAGATCTCGTTCTGGCAGGCACCCAAACCCCAAACGTTTAACAAATGACACGGATTCTAAATGAGCATGGTATTGGATAACGTAAAAAAACAGTATACGAAGATACTAAACTGTAAACTAAGCCGCTAAAGGGTTACAGGACATAAAAAACGGGCGTAAGCTACGAAGGTTAGGTACGAGGAAACAAAAAACACAATTAACTATGGTGTTAATCAATTGTTTACTTACCTCGACTCTCCAAATCTCCAAACCTGGAGATCTCCCTGCATTTTGAAAGGAGGGATGCATGGCAGTAGCTGATTGGACGCCCAACAAACACAACGCGAGAAGGGATAATATCAAGCAGTGCTTCCCGTGGTTCCCGTGCTTCTTCACACAGGTGTCTGACGATTCTGCGGCGTCGCTCGTCGTTTGCCACCGATTAAGGGGCGTGGCTTTCGTTGACGTCATGGTACCACCAGAGGCGGCTATATCAAATCCTCTCTAAAAGAGTAACATTTTAAATTGTAATTGGATATACGTGAAGTAATCACATGATCAAAAGATTTTGATATTCTAGTTAATCAATGCTGGCTTCGTTGTAGATTTAAAATATTCAATCAACAAGTAGAACAGCGAATACGATGAAGTACTACATGTTGAAGAAAGCATATGTACCGTAATTCCTAGTTATGGCAAGAAATATAAACGTTAATACATTTAGCTGAATTGTTCAAAATGACTAAGGGCAGAACAAGGCATTAATGTAATAAGCCCTAGACTGAAATCCTACCATCGCAAAGCTCTCTTTCTGACCGTCGACAAGCAAAGCAGCAACTTCATAAGGTTGTCTCGGGTATATATATGAGAGAGCTATCAGCGCCAATTCTAAGGAAAAATGCGAGCAACAGAAAAAAGAAGGAGTTCAAATGATAACCTTCTAATGCGTGATAAAGAACGTAAAGTCAAGGGTCATAATGTCTTGCATCTTTCAGAGGAGTTGGATGTGAAGTCGTCGGATCGTCTTGCCTGCGATTCCTAATAAAACAATTGAGAAGCGCTTTGCGATAACTTTCGACTCAATCGTGCTTACCGTGCTATAATAACAAATGGCCGATACGACTTCATTGCATCATTGTTATTGAAACTAATCATCTGTTAATATTTTATGGATTCTTCTGTTCGGCACATGGTTGTTATTTGACAAATGTTCCATAATTTTACAGTTTACTTTTCTTCCGAAATTTGAAATGTCAACGGGCGCCAAAATTGAATGTCAGCATTCAAATGAATGCAACAACATGGAAGAAAAAATAGAACTATTTGTGAGTCAGAAAACGCATAGATTTTATCATGTGATTTGTTCACTTTTAAACTTTTCATGCCCGTTCTTTCCAGGATAGTTTATCTGAAACCTTGAGCACAATAACCACAAATTTAGGGTTCATTTTCAAGTGTGTTTCCGATAATATTCCGTTAAGTGATTTGGAAAAGGAAATTAACCACTTAACCGCTGAAACCCAAGTTGTCAAAAATTCTGTTCTAGATATCAATGAAATATATTTACCTCATGTTCAAAATGGTAAATTATTTTCTTATACAATAATATCAATATTTTCAATATTACAATATATTTCTTTTAAAGATACATTATTGCTCATACATCTGTCATATTTTGGAATACATCACGTTCATTCGATTAGAAGGCTAATTAATTACATTTAGGCTTCACATTTTGATGATGTGAATCACAATACCTCTATTAAAATTTGGAACAAATTCCTTTCTTACTTTTAGAAATATTATGACATTGTTATTCCAGTAAATATTATCTTGCTACTAGAAAAATTTACTATCAATTTTACTCGAACGAGAGGTGGACTATTTTTCTTTATCTAACACTGTTATAGGAATTATTTTCATCATAATCCTATGCTTAAGAGCTATGAGATGTATGACTAATTATGGCCATTAAAAAAAAAGTTGACTAAATGTTTTTTGGGCATGGACTTTCAAATTTTCTTAATTTTATTCTTAAATGGGATAGATAAATTGATCAGATTTGTTTTAACTGCAGCCGTAGTTATAAATATAATTATGTAAATAAAACTATAGTTTGTAACCATCAGAATTCAGTTTAATTTGTTGTAACTAGAGAAAACATTTCTGAGCCGATGTAACATCGATACCTACACAGTAAAGATTCCTGCTTATCTCTTTCAGAAAGAGTTAATTTGAATATGATTACAAGGGTGGCAAGATGGTCTCACATGTTTAACATTCCTCTTTTATCAAACATTTATGCCTACGATGTGCCACTATAGAGACTTATGAAGGACTATTTATGCAACTCATTATTTCAGCACATTGATATTTTATCATTGTCAACAGCTTCATTAAAAATTCCTTATTATTAAGGTTATCTCAACCATTTTCATTTCCTCCATAAGATTTCTTACACTCAGAATACTGTAGTATAAAAGATAGTCACTTTAATATGCCCCTTGGGGATTGTGTAGACATGTTGTTATTGAGTGGTGAATGTAATTTGATTTTTTGAGATGCTGGTATATTTCATGTTATGGATGACAATTTTTTTATAAAATAATTTTCTTTCTCTTTATATTTAAATTAGGTACTTCTTCATAATAATTAATATTGTATTTTTATATTATTATATTTTCAATCTTTCTGTTAAAATATTTGTATTTTTTACTTTTAAATACTTTATGTATATGGTTATAATAAAAACATTGACTTTTCCCCATGAAACTAAACAAATAATATTCATAAGTTATGTTCCTAAATTGTCTAAATTGCATTCTTAAACTCAACACAAGACTCTAAAATCTATGCTAAAGGGAAGTTTTCCCATTAATAGATCTCAATCTTAATAAATGCACCTACATTTATGAGCATTGTGCATGCTGATTATTTTTCTACATCGTGCAGTAAAAATTTAGTTTGTCTATTACCTACATTTATTACCCATTGTATGTTTTAATTTATCCAGTATGGAATTGATTATATTCATTACATTTCATTCATAACTATTGCATCAACCTTGATTTTTCAATGTTGTCTGTTTTTGAAAATGTTCTACAAAGAGTTATTGTAGTTGAACTTATTTGTACATTGTTTCTATGTGATAGCTTTGCAACAGATGCAATCTGAACTCAAGACAACTCAAATGTCCTTGACTCAATCAATGAGAAATGCTAAGAAGTACAATGCAGAATGCCAAACTCTGAGACATGAGTCAAAAGCATTAAAAATGCAATTAAAAAATCAAGAAAATTTGTTAACTTCTCTCAAGTCTGAACTTCTGGCCAAAAATGAGAAAGTTAATTGTTTACAGGAACAGCTATCTCAAGAAAGGAATATGTGTACTTCCATAGGTTCAACACTTGCATGCATACTATGGAGAGCTTGTAGAGAGCCTGAAGTGGTGAACTCAATGTTGGCTTGGGTAAGAAAATTTATTTTAAGCATTTCCTTGTAGTTCAACAGATACTAGCTACTGCTAAAATACATTGCATTTTTATAGTAATCAGTAGAAGCTCAAGGTTCCCAGTTTTAAATTTTGTTTATGCTCTGTGAATAGACACCTCTAATTAAATCTAGTTAGACAATAATGTGTTATTTTCTAGTTAACTGATGTCTTCTTTAGATCCCTGTGGTTTCCAATCATATAAGCTAAAATCTGGGGATGGGATTACCTTTTATATGTGATGCATATTTGCAATAGTGAGGTGAAGTGAAGTTCTGCCATCCATTTAATCTGTTTGATCTTAACTCATTTGAAAGTCTGTATCAATATATAGATACATTTTATAACAAATCTTTTTTGTGAAATTCATGCTTAAAACCTGCGGAATTGGCAAGAACTTGTTGTGCATGGGATAAATAATAAATGACATCAGTGCTTTTCTATGTAATTCCTTTCTGTTGCTAAAAATGATTATTAAAAAAATTTATAAATTATGGGTACTGAGAGTATTGGTGGCATAGTAGTCCAGTGGTTAGAGCGCTGGACTGCTGA
>LYUA01000445.1:1494645-1509730 GCA_002093875.1 Calopteryx splendens | reverse complement strand
TCAAACTAAATGTCATATAGTCCTTGTATAATGCCGCTTTTTCTTTCTTTGGGATGGGAATCAATACTGATCTAAAGAAATCTTCTGGCCACATTCCACCCACATGAATGATGTGAACGTCCTCATGAAACTCTTTCTTGCATGTCTTCCTAAACTCTTTAGTAATTCTGCAGGGATACTATCTCCACCAATAGACTTGTTCAATTTCATTTCCTTCAATGCCTTCTCTAATTCGCAATCTAGTTGTGTTCATTATATTTTCTTTGGTATAATAATTGAGTTAGTTTCCCATTGCCTTCCTCAATATTGTTTTTAACATGAGACCTTCACTTAAATGCCACCTTAAGATGCCTTTGCAGCAGACTCATTGAGGAACAAATTCTGTGTAGACTACCTTTCACGTGAGTCCTACACTTCAATCTATCTGGCAAAGGTAACCCTACTAGAAGCAATTTTCATGCTCCCATCAGCACTGCTTTGGGGTCATCAGAACATGCAAGCCCTCCCACCACGTCAACGTTGTAGTCCATAATGAGGGAAAAAGTTGAAAGGGAAAGAGTGATACGAAAGGAGAAAAAAGAGACCAAGTAATGAAGCCATCCAAAGCATAATATTCAATTGGAAGTGCAAAATTGAGTGTAAAATTGAAATTAAATGAGGGATTGTTTTCTCTTGAAAGAGAACTTCGGCATCTATGAAAAAAGCTAGGTTCTGCAATTTAACTACACAAGGAACAAAGCAGGTAGAATGAGCCAGAAACATTCCTTGTGTGAAGAGTATCAGAGACTGGGGTAGAATGGACACAAATATAGTTATAATGTTCTCTGACTCAATCAAAATGAATTTTGGAAGTTCACTTGGTGTGGCGAAACCATTAATTTTTCTGGTGCTGTAACAAACACTGCTGTTCACTCTGCTCTGGCAGCAATAAATGTTGGTGCTGGGGTGAAAGCGGGTGTTTGGCTTACAAAATGCACTGTTGTAAATAAATCAGTGTTTTCAGAGTGCATTGAAGAAAA
Organism: Calopteryx splendens; assembly: GCA_002093875.1. NCBI lineage: Eukaryota > Metazoa > Arthropoda > Insecta > Odonata > Calopterygidae > Calopteryx > Calopteryx splendens. The sequence goes on along the minus strand of LYUA01000445.1, from coordinate 1,508,711 downwards.
TAACAAAATATAACTGTGTCCTTCTATTCTGCCAATATAGCTATGTTGTAATCCAAATACAGTTATGACCTCAGGAGAAACTTCCTGAAAATACTAACGGCCATAAACCTGTTAATAAAATTGTTATGACTCTACTAAACTGAAATATCATTTGAAGTGATTCTGATATTCTTGCATGCACAATTATCTTACAATCATTTTTCATTAATTTTGCCTTTGGGTTGACTACATACACCGAGACAAATTTATACTTTGATCTTTCATCAAATGTAAAAAAAGCTGTATCCAAAATGTGTTAGCTGTAATTATTTATATAGGCTGGTACCAGGACCTTAAGGAATTGATGTGCAATTGAGGAGAAGTGTACTAAGGACCATCCTAGCAAGAGTATAATGTAATTGAACTCATACATTTACACAATTTGACAGCCAAGGTTTTTGATGACTGGAGTTTTAGATGGTCCAAGTTTTTGACACCTGGGACAGGTGATCATCTGGTCACCTTGAGCGGGCCACTCAGTCTGTAGATGCCCACATATGAAAATTTCAAAAGAAGAAATAAAAATTCCACATAGAAGTTTGTTCTATACTTACATTATTATATGACAACTACTGAAAAAGTTAGCAGTCAAGTCTTCCTCCTTCCAAAAATTACAACATATTAAGTACAGAACCAACATCAACACCATATTTTTATTTCTCCTTTCCCGCATATGTACCACAAATGATTGATTGACAATGTTGAGATCCACATCTTTTTGACACCGAAAAAATAATTTTGTCTACCAATGTGAGATGACACCAATATTTTTGAAGTCCACGAAAGGAAAAAAATTGTCTTCTACTAGTGCAAATATGGAATATTTTAGTCAATAGACAAAGATATGAGAAACAAACATTCTTAAAGAATAAAAGTCTTGTTAGAATAATCTGTAAAATGGATAATCCACTTCTGCAATGGAGAGGATACAGCAATCTCAGATAACTGGATACCAACCTTGCCAGCATGCACCAACAGTCAAAGTGGTATTGATTCCTTTGGTAGGATGTAGAGGCCAGTCATCAATAATCTCAGGATTCTTCTTTTCAGACTTGAACAGCTGGCCATCAACATAGAGCTCAACTTCAGGGAACTTGACAGAAACAGCATAATGATGCCACTCATTATCACACACCTATAAATAAAGAACAGCAGTGGTTAGAGTACTAAGTTTAAGAGAAAAATATACATCAATCAGGAAACCCCTGAATTGATTTGATTGAGACTAAATGCATATAAAACAAAAAAAATACTTTTTTGATACCCAACTCGCCTCAATTTTTTAAATAGCTTTCATAGAGTCAACTGAATGTGAGGATGCTATACATAACTTTGACAACTGGTACCACAATTGGTGCCAGAATAATTTACATGGAAAAAAGAAAAAATTAATTGGGGAATTAAAGAATGGTAAAAATAAAAAGGCCTTAAAATAAAATCTCCTCTCAAACTTGATGTTCCGACTATTAATTCATTGGTTTAAACTCATAAATTTTCCATGATAAATGATTATTTATTGAATTTTAGTATTTTTTAGTTTACGTTAAAAAAATTTATTCACATTACAAATTCACATTACAAGATTCACATTACAAACCCTTCAATTACTTAAAAATTCATTAAGGTAAAGCTGTTTTAAAAAGGCCATAAGTTTTATAAAACATTTAAGGAGAAACTCTTTACACTAAGATATAAATTTTACTTTTATAAATATTGTATTGCCCTCAGAATCCTATCACCAACAACTTCCTTGGAATCCAAATGCCCAGCATGTTGTCTGTATGTACTTTAGAGGGAGGTGAGTCAGTATACATGTTTGTATATAATAAACGTTTGCTCATCAGCATATGTTTATATTCCTATTAATCAATATGAACACTCTCTTAACTCAATTTAATTTTATAAAAGGAAATAAAATCATGTTGAGTAATTTCATTTACTGAAAATCACTCAAATTTTACATACTAACTCAACACTGCCCAATGGATGTACTCTGATGAGGACACAAACATTCTAGGTATTTATAGGAAATATTACACAATGTATCATTCCTTGGGAATGGGAGCCAATTAAGTGTAGCATGTTATGCAATCGAGAAGCATTGAGAATGTATATACCAGTGATGCTATTCATTCAAACTCACTCCACTCTATGCTACATTTCCCAGGTGCTCTTATGCTTTCTCGATCAGTTTATTGTTGGAAGCTGTAGTGAAAGCATTTCATGCAATTTTCACTCTTGATTTTATGCTTTTGTGGCTATTTTGTTATTTTTTAATATAATATCTATGTGTATTCTCCATGAGTACTAAAAATGTATTATGGGAAATAAAAGTAATAGGAAACCTGTTAGAGTTACAATTGAAGAAAGATCTTATTGCTAAGTATGAAAGTGGTACACGTGTGGTTGACCTCGCTACTATGTTCAGGATCCCTAAATCAACTGCTTGTATGATTTTGAAAAATAAAGAAGTTATCAAAGAATCTCATGTGGCAAAAGGGGTTATGACACTTAAGTCCAGGATATCAAAAAGTATGGTGAAGATGGGAAAATGCATCTTTCTTAGGATTAAAGAAAAACAGCTAGCTGGTGATGTGATTGCTGAGATGACAGTTTTTTGAGGAAGCGAAGGTCATCTACAGTGCTTTAGTGAAAGGCTTTCCTGACACTATTGCTCAAAAGGAGGAGTTTAGAACAAGTAGGGGGCGGATCGACAACTTAAAGAAAAGCACTGGGATCCACTCGGTTGTTATGCGTGGAGAGACTGCCAATGCTAATATGGAAGCAGCAGAAAAGTTTGTAAAGGCATTAAAGGAGATATTGAACATTGAGGGGTTTGCTTGAAACTAAGTGTTCAATTGTGACTAAAACAGGCCTATTTTGGAAAAAGAATCCCAGGCATGCCAGGTACATCTTAAAGGAAGAAAATTCTGTACCAGGCCATAAGCAAATGAAAGACCACCTTACTCTCTTGCTGTGTGGTAATGCTAGTGGGGACAGCAAGATCAAATCTCTCCACACATACCATTCATAGAATACACGAGTCTTAAAGAACATCATCATCATTAAGAGCAAACTTAATGTTATGTGGAGATTGAATGTGGAAGCATGAGTTACCAGGCAGTTCTTCACTAAATGGGCACACGAGGAGTTTGCTCCTTCAGAAAAGGCTTATCTGCAGGAGAAAAATTTCGTTATAAACGCTCTCCTTGTCCTGGACAATGCTCCTGTGCATTTTCCAGACTGAAATGACTTGGAGGACAAATCTTTATCAAGGTAAAATATTTGCCCCCCCCCCCCCNATCTTTATCAAGGTAAAATATTTGCCCCCCCCCCCCACTACCACTCCTCTTGACCAGCCTATGGACTTGCAGGTGATCTTGACTTCAACAAATTGTACACCAAGGCTACGTTCCAGGTGTTTTGAAGCTACAAGTTCAACGGAACTGACAATCAGAGAGTTCTACAAGAATCACTACAACATCCTCCATTGCCAAAAAATCATTGAGAAAGCATGGAGGGACCTGCCTTTGAGGACAATGAACTGCCTGGCAAAAAAACCTTTGGCATGAATGTGTTACTCCAAGGGGCTTCAACAGCTCTAAGGAACCAACTGTTGTTCGTGACATCATATCTCAGGACAAGTCCATGGTTTTGGGAGCCAGCGAAGAGGATGCCAAGAAGTTAGTGGACGACTATAAGACTGAGCTGACAACCAAAGAGCTTCAGCACCTCAACCAGCAGTAGCAGAAAGAAGTGTCAGAGGAAATTTATTCAGGGGAGGAGGAGGGAGACATTGGAATTATTCCCACGGCTGAAATCAAGGATCTTCTCTGCATGAGGACAAAAACCCAGGCATTAAGAAGTGGCACCTAAATAAAGCCCTTGTTAGCAGGAGTGTTGATTTGTTCAATGATAACATCACTCAACATTTTAGAAAAGTTCAAGAAGGTCCCCAACATCAGACCACTTTGGTACTCTGTGTCTCAGAAAACACGACCAGTGACCCCAAGCCCTTTATAAGTGGGGATCATGAAAAGACAAATAATGCAGTCACAAGAACCACCAGGAATGAAGATATCTGATGATATATGTAAGTGACCTGCCTTCCAAGCAATAATCTCTCTCCAACTCCTACAGCTTCTACATGGACCTTCAGCGTATCTTTTTAAGATAAATACATACAGGTTTTTATATTTTTTATTTAATTTAGATCTTTATTCAAATATTATTGTTAATATTTTACCTTAAAATAGTGTATTTACTGTTAAAATAATTTTGAAAATTGTAGTTTGTGGGACCCTGGAATGGATTAACCCAGTTACCCTTATTATACAGGGGAATATTATCTTGTAACTCAAATGGAGCTATGGAACAGATTAAGTTCAGATTCCAAGGTATCACTGAATATATATGCTTAAAACAAATTCAAATATAAGCAGCATTATCAACTCCTAAGCATAAGTCCATACCTTTCACTAAGTTCCAGAAAAATGCTAGTTCCCATGCATATAACAAATTAATTTCTAAAATATATCAATTACTTCTATTCATTACATTAGAGATTAATTCATTACAGTACATTACTTGCAATGTAGGTGAATATTACCTGAGGTAACTTCCATCTCCATTCAGCAGGACGGAATACATTCTGATCACCTTGTGAGAAATCCCTTCGTAGAAGTAAAATCAGACGGCAGTTGCGGACAAAGAGAGCATAATGATGCCTGTTCATCTCTGTAAAATTGAATATTTCACTCTTTAAGCCAAGACATTCAACACATTACATCTTCTTACAGCAATTTTATCAGCAAATGTTATTGTTTAAGTCTCCATACTACAATTTCATTTTTAACATTGTCAAAAAAGCAATAACAAGACTATTTTCAATAGAATCCAAAACCATCAATCCAAATCCAATTATTTAAACTCATAATAGCATTGAGAGGAAATTTGTTCTTTCCTCACGTGATTACATTAGAATTAGTTGCACTTTCAGAACTACCAGTCCCAAGAAGCTTAGGTGAAGAATACAAAACATCACTTCTTCCTAAACACCAGAGTACCTTCCATATAGTATTACAATAACTTAATAGCCATTAACTGCAGTACAGTAGTTAGAATTAACTGCAGTATATATATAAGACCAATAAGAAATTTGAAACGAACCATTGCAAGAGCTTTCTGGGACTTTTAAACAAGCCAGCAACAAATATTTCATCTAATATATTTACTGTGATCATCAGCTGAGCAGAGGATGTGCTCCTTCACATGGCGATCCTGTTCCGGGTGTCTCTTGTGCTTCATCCATGTGGCAAGAGTAAACTTGGAACTCAAAGACTCATCCACCAAACTCGCTGGAACCACGACAGCACTGCTGCCACCATCAAATTCAAACACACGGTCAGCTTCACGCCCTTCATCCGTGGGCAGGGCACGAGTCCACTCAGCACCCACACCTGGGCTGGGAAGGAGATCAATGCTCTCAGCACTTGCACCTGGAAGTAAAAGAAAAGCCACATGCTGAAAATCAAATATGACTGAGTTCATTTGAAAGTACGGCTTCTAAGGTATTTTGCGTACTCCTCTAAATTGATCAATCGTCTACTTTGCAAACATTTTTAACAAAACTGTTAACTCGATTCATTGCATCTGCATTTATAAAATTTTAGGCATGGCATATTTTCTAAAATATGAATCTAAATAATTTCCAGTTGAAATCAAGTAAATATAAATGTTTCTGTTAGTCAGATGCTCCTATAATAGAAACTAAATTATAGCTGCTTAATTGAAGAGACAGAAATAACTTACTGGGTCTAAAGTTGGGTTAACAAGCTGTGGAAAAAGGTGACACAAGCTATAAGCATTATATTACAAGAATGGAATGAATACAGGGAATTTTCAAAGCCTTAATAGAATTTAACAGACCACTTTTTGCATAAAAATGTCACTTAAAAATCCTATACTATGCATTACAAAAGTAGATGATATCAAAATGAAGATGATCATCATCATTATTTAATCTCCTTATCACAAGTAAATATTAAATATGACTAATAATATTTTCAAGTTGAATACAAACTAATATTTGCTTGTTATTTAATTAATATTTATCTGAAGTTCCATGGAATATATACAGTGATGATCACAAAAAATCTATAAGGTCTAGAAATGTCGCCACGTCAAGTGTGTGTTTAAATGTTTCCCTCAGTCACTCTGGGGTATCTCACCAAGAAAGCCAACCATCAACCCACTGGATGATTATCACAACTAAGATGTACCATTTGTATACCATATGTAAATTTTGCTAATGACAACAAAAACAACATATTTTCGCTAATTTATCAGTATGTACTTTTATTTATACCTTTACAAAAGTATTATTTTCTTAATTTTTAGCTGTCAACCCACGGTACATTTTCTGGGGTTTTTACACGTGGGTTTAATATCCTGAAAATGTCAGCCAAATTGCCAGGGCATATTTTTCAGGGAGTTTGATATCCTATATTATCATCATCATAATGGCGGTAGCTTGTTTCTTGTAGGATGTTTCTCATTTAACTACATTCGAGAGATGACTTTAGAGGAAATATTAAGTACAATATATTCCTCAGATCACTCCCAAGTTAATCTAACAGGTTCCATTCCATGTATACAAACACCTGATGATTAATAAAATAGTGATATTAGGAATACAGACACAATAAAAAATAAATTACCACAAAGCTTGCGTTGACTCTGCACTGAGTACGTATCTCTATCACAGCCTTTTCCAATGTGCCTAGTGGCTAGGGTAACCTTAGCCTCAATGCTGTGAATTCCACTTGTACTGGTGCTGCCCCCACATGGTGAGTCACAAAGCTCTAATTCTGCATCTGGAAAAAGATCTTCCCTTCCTGAGCCGGGGGAGTAGTCAATTCGTTCTGGAATACCTGGAAAAATTACAATTGTTTTAACACAAAACATACCCATATTATTACTAAGCTAGATATATAACTTATCAAATTAAGTTTCACAAATTTCTTAACATGAAAACATTATACTTTTGTATCCAAAATAATAACTGTGGTTACCAAACATTTCCTCCTCTCTAGATGAACACCATCTAAATATGTAAAAATGCTAGCTTTCTTGAATTCACTTTTTTCTCATTTTACAATTTCATAAAAAAATGCTTAAAATGATTTAAACCAACCCACATTTAGTAATAATTCTTTCTCAAGTGCAGACGTCACTAGGATAAACAAAGCCTGGCAAAATTATTAACGTGTACGGAACTTTTTCAATAATACTAAATGGTACATATTTTTTCATTATTAACTTTCTAATATCTGAAGACGTAACAGCCAACTCAACCCAAAATCTAACACATGACACCTGGGTAAGACAGCATGCACATTGTTAGGTATGCCAACAAGCTTGGCTGAATCTTCTTTAAAATGTCTATTATTCTTACTCAAAAGAAAAGCATTCATCAATTTAAGGCAATGAAGAGAGATGATATTGAGCATGATTGAAATTCTTACCTTTCCAGCCCAATTTGCACACACGGTTGACTTTTATGGTGACCATAATGGGCAGAGACTGTTTCATTCCACAATCATATGCAACCACAGAGAGAATGTGATTGTGACTTCTTTCATAGTCCAAGGGCTCAGTGTTGCGAATTACACCTGGATTGTAAAAAATAAACATTCACATTATTTTCTACTTATTACAATAAACATTAGCATATAAATGTATACTAATTTACATGTGAATGGAACAGATATGGAATGCACAAAAGATATAGAATGTTCATTGCTAATACTTGGAAGGCATAGATTTTGGACTCCCAAGGACAGAACTATTTGAAGTTATAAGAATTACTTCACCGCGTACATACATAAGGGTTAGAGGAGGATTATTAACTATGAATTCTACAATGTGTATTTTCTTAAATCAGAGTTCTGAAGTCATTCTTAAATTTCAATGTTCTTTTCTCTCATTTCCATTAGGATATTCAGAAAAGAAAAAACATTATTACCTACAAACACAATCATTCTACAACAAATCTACAAAACCTCTGTTAATATTTTCCATCAATGAATTGATTAATAAATGACACATGGCCCAAGTAAATTGTTTTTTATCGCTGCCAACCAGCAAATTTTGTCCCTCAGCACATGAAATGGCATGTTCAGGAAATGAGATAAGTTCCATATGATATACATGACATATAAGTTCCATTGACTACGCAATGATATTTAAGATATCAGAAAATGGAGATATAAGCTATTAAAAAATAACTTCAATGTACCCACTGAAATCTGGACTGGTCAATATGACTAAAACAAATCAAAACAGTGTCCTTTCTTATGAATACTTTTCAAAAAAGTTACACAATATATTTTATTTACAAGTGAGAGAGTATGCCCAGCTTTACATGGATATATTTTTGGGCCTAGCACAATGTTGGAATGAAACATTTTATCCTTCTGTCTTAAGTTAACTGAATGAATTTATGATTTCAAATTAGAAATTAGAGTGTGATATAGGCTGTGCTTAACAAACTCATTATACGATCCGATAATGTGAGTATAGCAATAATTTGAGTTTAACAAAACACGTACATTTATTTAAAGAGCTCTTAGATATTACACATGCTATGAAAAAAGTATTAATATCTTATAAAGTGATTAATGAATGAGATTCACAACCATGTATGTATAGGATTACATTTTAATTTGATACTCGCATTCCAGGATATAAAGAGTTTACATTGAAATGAAAATGTTAGAATAGTGTATGCACTACCAAATTTCAGCTGGCCCTATTCAAGCCTTCATAAACAAGCTCCAATAATAATCACTTCCTTCATTTTCATAATATTCATATAAATATAACCTAAAAGACAAGAGTGGGTTAAACAGAGAGCCTAATTTTTTTGGATTCACATTTGCTAAACCACAAAAGTTTCCAGTTTGTATGATAGCAGCAGTGAAACATCTCTCAAATTAAAAATTGGCAAGTCTGCTACCCTGGATCATCAAGAGTAAAAATAAAGCTGAGTGGAATAAGAAAAAATTGCTTGGTACACCAGGCATTTTCAAGCCTCAAACACTATTTGTGCTAATGTATATCGAACCATACACAATTAATGTGATAAACTTTCTTGCTCTTATATATATTTTTCCTCTATGAAAAAAGGAAGAGGGACTGAGGGAGGAGGCATATAATTTAAATTACACTCTTGACTCCACTACTCGGTATCAGTATTTAGGGCACAAATCTGAGGTTTTTCTGGGTTCCTTGGTACTCATACCCTGCTATTGATTAGCATAAGCGTCAAAGCCCCAGCGCTTTCCTTTTTCACCTTGTGAATTGATCCCCACCATGGGTGTTGTGATGAACATAGGCTATATGAAATCATCAGGGTCTGAACTCAAGAGAATTAAAGTAAATAGCTGCTACTGCAATAGTAGGAAGTTTGAAAACAAAATTTCAAATACTATAACTGTCTCTGATAATCAGCAGCCACCCAGCTCAATTTCTCCTAGTGATATATTACCTTCTGACACTAACACTACAGCTGAAACTTGCTTCAGATTTAGTAATGGCATTGGTACTCATCCCCGAGTGATGTAATTTTCTAATCGAAGGTGACACAATTTTTAAATCTCTGGCTACTCTCCAAAGCATTCTGGCTAGATACAAATTCTAGTTCTACAAATGTAAAGCTTTAATCTATCTCTGTCCGAGAAATTTTTAACACATCTTTTAATCATTTCAACAGCAATTGGTAAGTATTATAGTTATTTACTGAAAAATTACATTTTTCTAAAACCATTCCCACTTTTTTTTAGGCCACATAATTTTGCCTCAACCTTAAATCAGGAAATTTCCGTTTACTGTGAACTTCATTAATGAAATAATTGAATTAATTCAATTTGACTAATATCATTCCATCATCCATTTTTTTAAACATGGAAAATTTCTCCACAATTTATTTGTGATTTTGAAATAATATTTTCCCTCATACTATGAATTTTCATCAAGTGTTTCCAGGCAAAATATTTTCTAGCATTTGAAGATTCTATTTCTACAGCCATTCAGATACTATTTAAAGGGAAATTTAAAAAACCTCATCTATTAGTAAAAATAGGAAACTTCATTTTGCACATACATAATATTATTATGCCCATGGAATTATGTATGAAATCACATATAGAAAAAATAAGTTGGTCCTTTTTTTTAAGCATTTCATGGTACATCTGGAGTGCCACAAGGCTCACATTTAGGGCCCTTGGTATGTAAATCTTGTCACTGGTTTACATAATATTGTACAATTTTTTTTTTCAATTTCAGCTTCAACTCTAATTTTTTATCATGCTTTGTCCTTATGGGGAGTGAATTTGGTTTTCCATTGGGTAGAGTGCCCAGCTACAAACCAGAGGGCCCAGGTTTGATTTCGGGTAACACCTTGAGGCACTCTCAGCCTTACCCAAGCTATGTGATTTTTCAGGTACTAGAACTTCCTGGGTTGCTGCCTGGATCTTAAGGAAAGGAAATGACCCCCTGACCCTGATGTGTGAATTTTCCATGTCATTGGGCTTATTATTATCTCAGCTATACCCTCTCCTAACAAACTAACATATGGGTTGATTACTGCAATTTTGGTGTGCTTCTGGTATTTGCATGTGTCTTCGAAATGATAAGCAGCACATAATTATAAAAGGGGAGGCCTAGAAGATGATTGTATCTGACCAACACACCATTGGTCATTTTGAAAACATAAACATTAATTTACAGTCAGATACCTTTAGGAGGAAATAAGATGATAGTCAATTCTTTGTATTGCTATCCTGAACTATTGTATCACTTATAATTTCATGCAAATATTTTAATGAAACACGCCCCTCATTTCAATAAACAATTACACAAAATATCCCTCATTTACTGGGTTATATATGATTTATTTTCATTTTCAAGTTTAAAAAAATTGCAACATTTGTTATTTTAGTATAATACCCCCACAGAAACAGCTAAAAATTATAAATACTGATTTTCATCATCTACTCATTGTAGTTTGAACATAGCATATTTTTTTAAAGAAATTTTTCTTCCCAATTATTTTCTATTGGGAAACTTAGCAACATACTTGAACTGTCATTCATCTTTTAAAGCTGCAATTTAATTGAATAAATGAGGCTCTATTTAATATTTAAGAGAAGCTTCAGTTTACAACCACATAAATACCTTATAGCACACTTTTAACAGCACACCTTTGTTATGCATTTCCATTTTCCCATACGTTACTTACTTTTATAATATTATACAAAAAATATGCAGGTATGAAAAGAATACGAAGAATATGAAATCACACATTTAATCCAGCTTTTCTTTTAAAGCTTTTGGGGGGTATGTTTGAAATGTACCACTGGGTTGTTCAGTGTCAGAGGTCATCATCCCTGCTTTGAAATTTAAAACTGCAGCATAAGAGACAATTACAAGGATCATTCAGAAATTTCTATCTGTTTCGAAATAAAAGCTATGCACTACTCATTTCAATCAATCAATGGCACTGTTCAAAGATTTGTCCCAGCTTATCAACAATTTTTTTATTCCTTCTCAATATTCTACTCCCACCATACTCTGCCACTGAACTTAGCCACAATAAGTTTAACCTCATCACAAATTAGGAAAAAGTCCCAACACTTTACCAGTTAAGAACCTCCCTCACCTATTTTTGCTTCCATCACCTCTTTAAATTTTTTTTTTAATTGCCCAATGAGCCAAAGAGGGACAATAGTCCATAATCAGGTCATATTTAAAACATTCAACCCGGCTTAGGTCACAATCTGTATTGCTACTGGGCAGGTTGACCCACCAGTGAGTCACAACGGCATCAGTCTTCACATTGGCGTGATATACTAGTAGGTCACATCATCCTTAGCTTTTTATGTGATACTTTAGGGGAGCCATCGGTTTGTAATCAAAATGACTTGTCCCCCAACAGATAAAAAATAAAATTTATAATACTGCCACCCAGGTCCAATGCTATCTCTAAGGCATGCAATAAAATTTGTACACCAAGTTGAACCTGTTATGATTAAATTGCAGACAGATATGTGAAAGAAGTGAAAATTGTCACTGAAAATTATAGCCATATTTCTATTAGCTTTTACCCTAAGAATGAAAAAATTCAATTTTTTAATTACGGCTGGGACAAAGACAGGCCATGTTCCTTGAACCAATAGATAAGAATGGGGTGAATTCATAGAATAACACACAAACCAAATGATTTGAACCAATTTTACAACCCTTTGAAGAGTATATTTGAGGCACCTTTATTAAGTAGTATTTCTTTTGGGCTCCTAAAATCCTAGTTTTTAAAAGTTCAAATACTGATTCTCCTATGGAATATGTTGATGATTAAAACTTGATAAGTATTCACAATTGATTACTACTAGGACTCAGATTTTAATGACCTAATATATTATAGAAAATAACCAATAAAAATTATTTTAAGACCCAAAAAAACTATAATTAAATGCCCAATACACAAATCACACCAAAATCTTAAGGCCCTATTGTTACAAGATGGAATGGTAGTAGCGCTACCTCACATAACAATGTCTTTGAGAAGATTTAAGTTGTTGCAGAGTGCTTTGCGGTTTGGAAATAAAAATAATGGAAAGACAAGGAGAAAATATGAGTAATTAGCTCCAATATGAAAATTTTTTCTGATTTCATCAATCGTTGTGTGGAGCATAACACAAATGGGGAATACAAGACCATAAACAAAATGTTTGAATCTTTTTAAGGTATGAGTGCATCTAGATAGTAATTGAAAAAAAACAGCTAAGTAAGGAATCAAGATTTATTCTTTAGCAGATTCACGAAAATAAAACAAACTAAATATGTAAATATATGCTGGTTTAACAGCCTGATGTAAATTTTGCAGCAGAGAACAGCCCACTAAAAGTGAAATTTCCAATTTCAGGTTCTGGTCACATGTTACTGTTGAAAATTGATTTCCTGACCTACCTACTAGCCAAACAACTCATGAATAATAACAGAATAACACTTGTTGGCAAATGTTTCAGACAAGAAAGAGCAAACAAGAAATTCTGCCCGTTTGTAAAGACTAAAAAACAAGGAGTACACAGCATCCTATTTAACTTTGAAAAGATGTAAATGCTTGTCTTTTATGTCCCAAAAAAGAACAAGGTAGTCATGATGACAAAATCAACAGAGACAGAGATAATTAAGTCAAGCTGGAAATACTTACTTTTTATGATGCTACAAAAGTTGGAATTGATACAGTTGGGGAGCTTAAGGGAAAGTTTTAGTTGCAAGAAGAAGTTGTTGCCACTAACAGTGTTCTTTGCTCTAATGAGCACAGGTGGAATCAATGGATTCATTATGTTTCAAAGTAACATTTAAGCATTTAAGACAAACAGAAGGAAGTTTTTGAAAACTCTCCCAAGGAAGAAAGGCAAGTGCAAAGAGATAAGGGTCCAGGAAGGGAAGATTCTTTCTGCTTTTGAATAAGAATTGGAAATGTTGAGCATACTTTGCAATATACTCAAAATATATTTGTAGAGAGCACACTGTCACAACATAAGTGATTTGCATCAATGCTAGTATAATAAAGATGCTAATAAAATCCAAAACAAATACGAGGAAGGTAAATAATTACTAAATCAATCCACACTAAAATGTTTGTACTTAGCATTTTAAATTTTCTATTTTTTCACCGATTCATTAAGCATAAATTACTTCCTGTAGATTAGCACCATGATTTAAAAAATGCTGTTTCATTTCCATAGGTTTTTAATAAAAAAGTATAAAAATTAAATACAAAATTGTTTAAGATTTAAAAATTACTTGATGATTAAGTTAAAGATTATATACATTAACACGTTCCCTGCCACCGTGATTTCACCAAATTCAACCATTGGGCCAAAGTGTTTTTCTCATTCATTACCATTCATTTCTTATAGTGATTTTTTTCATTTGACGGTATTTGTCAATGTCTGCAA
>LYUA01000445.1:1474944-1494510 GCA_002093875.1 Calopteryx splendens | reverse complement strand
AAATAAAAAATATCCAAAAGTTTTTATGTGCATTCGACTGCCTACGCCGTGAACGGCATCGCCGTAATCATGACCGACAGCGTACTATGAGCGGCTAAAAGAATGACTCATGTTTCGGTCATGGTGACCGACTCGGCACAAGCGGAACGGGTCTGTTTCGGTCATTGTGACCGAAACGGCAGGGAACGTGTTAATTAAGTTTAAAATGGGGACGTTTTCAACTTAAAAAATATTTTACACATTTTAATTTATATGGTCATTTACATCTTGCAATACCATTCATGTCCCAAAATATCACATGATTTCTTAAGGGCAAAGAAAGAATACAAAAACACCCTGCCTCTAGCGAGTGACTGCTTATTTTATGACCCACTCTCAGAAGGATGCATACATTTCAGATTCACTAAGATAACAAAAATAAGGATTAAATATTAAGATTGACCACTGCTAGATTCCCAAAACTTCATTATTACTGAGGCTGCATTTCATTATGAAAGGTACAGCCCAAAAATATTCAAAAGACTTGAAGTTAAAGCTGGTGCAAGAATGCAATTTATTAACCACGTGGAACACATGCTGAATTTTACATTTTTAACATAAAGGTCTTATTCAAGAGAGATGGGCTGAGAAAACCATGACTATTGGTTAGACAGAGGACAAGGGTAGAGACAGGTAAATGACTACAATTTTAACAATATGACTTAATGGTATAAAATGATAACAAGAATATATTGAAGCACACATTGTTGTAATGAGTTTCCTCTCCTGCCACATAAATCTTATTCTCTTATTATAACTAAGAATTTTTACTTCAAGAGCTATTAGAATAATACCTTTGATAAATAGTATATGACATGTTGACATTGAAAATACCACTAACTTTCTGACTAAGGTCATGCTCACCAGCTCACCAATCAGCTAATAAGTCAGCAAAAATATGTATATTAAAATGGCTACATGCACCACTACAAGCTGATTTATCTTTCCCCTATTTTCCATGACATTTAAAAGAAAAGAGTTGTAATGTGTATTGAGGGTTGCATGCATCCAAGAGCATGTGTAATAAAATGAAAATATTCCAACCCACATAAAGAAAGATTCTCTGAACAAATGATAACAGTATAGCCTTGAAGTCATTTACTTTGTTAGTACATTACTTTCACAGCACATAAACTTTCCAATACTAAAAAGTTAAATTCCATTACTCACATCCCCTATCACATGCACTTGCATCGGTTTGCAGGATAATATGCAGTTAAATATTCCAAGAGACTCCATGATCTTGTTATTGGCAGTAAATGCCAAAATAAGTCAGCATTCCACTGCCTGGTTTACACTCAAACTTACTATTATTATAGATAGCACTGAACCTACTACATACCTAGTACCTGTAATTACAGGCACCATAAGAAGAGGTTTTTAGATGTTCCCTACAAATTGTCATGACCTTCACTACACTACACAATATACTTAATAATGCTTTTTGTCCAACATTCTCCGATACTTCAGTTTTTCCCTCTTCCATTCTATCGTAATGCTTTATCTTCCATCACATCCACAACATACAATTTTCCCTTGATAGTTCCTCCATCCACTTTTTCTACCTTCAACGAATTTCTGTTAAATATTTTCTCCATTCACCTATCATGTCCAACACTTCTTCATTTGTCTTCATCTCTATCCATGCTTATTTTCTTGTACTTCTCCATACTCATATCTCAAAAACTTCCTATCTACATTCATCCCCTTTCCTCAAAGTACACATTTTGAACCATTTAATGCTATGTCCTAAATCAAAGGCAATGCTAACCTTTTCTTTAAGTCTTAGAGTCTTGATTAACAATTCCCATATTGAAAAGTAATTTTCATCTAATTCATGGTTTCCCAATGTCAACCTTTCCCTTTGCATTGCTTTGATCATTTTAACTTGAAACATCCCAAATAAATTAATTGCTCCACCTGCTCTAATGTATACTCTCCTACTTTGATGCTTTACTCAGCCCTCCTTATATCTAGAGCCTTATTATTTCATTCTCTTAAGATTTATCTCTACCCCATTCTATTACCCTTGATTCTGTAATGGACTCATCAACTGCATTTCCTTCACTGGCTTGCTAAATAAAGGTTGACCAACCACTAAGTTTAGATTGCCCCAGTTAATTAGTTTCCTGCCTACTAATATTCCAAACTTAATCCCCTCCCATGCCACCCATAATATTTCCTCTTTCCAATCTCAGTGGCCAATCTTTAAATTGGTTTGGTATGCCAGTTTTGACCTCACCTAGTAATAAGTCCTATTGCATGTGAGATTAACATGTGAGATTTACAGGAAGAGAGCCAACTCCTTTCCTGGTGTCATCTACAGTTTCCCATAAATTTCTTGTACCTGAAAAATCACCCATCATGGATGAAGCTGGAAATAATCACTTGGATTTGAACCTTGGCACTCAGGTCAGTAGCAGAATTACCTACACTTCCCCCCAGTTTGTAACAAAAAAACCACAGGTAATAATAGACAACCTGTCTTAATCCTCTGCTTACCACTGAAAATACAACGCCTTCATTGCCAGTATTGTAACATGAGTCATACTCAGTTTCATGCCAATCCATTACCATCAGTCCATTACCATATTCTGCAACACTTTTATTAACCCACTCCCATGTTAACATACACCAACTCAAAATACTACCACATGCCTTTAATTTTCAAGGTGACCAACAGCTCAAATTGTTGATTGGGTATGGAAGGAGCCATTCAGTTCTGCTCTATGAAAACTTATCCTTATCCCCTTGTTTCTGGTGCTGGTCAGTATTAAGTTTCAGTAAGGAACAACAACTTAGGTAATCAAATAAATAGCAAATTTTTATGCTTCTTCACCTTAGCAAGAAAAGCTAATCATGGAGAACTATTTTGAGGTCATCAGAATAAGTCCAATTTTGCATAATAAGATTTTTATATTCACAGGAATTATTTGAATAGAAAATGTACAGTTGAACCATCGGGAATTGACTGATAAGTTTGGAGTAAGAGAATTAGTATAGAAAAGTGAGGATGTGCACCAGCATTAACCTTTAGCCACACGTTTAATAGTGAAAATTATGGAGGAATAAAATTGTAAGATTTGTTCAAATTTCCATTAATTTTAAAATGCCTATTTTGATATCCCTTTCCTTCTTAAGCACGCAATAATTTAAAAAAAGATGAGAATATGAGTTGCCCATGGTGAGGAAAACAATCCCTTATTTCCATATATTCAGCTAATGGGATCAGTGAGGTTCACACATTTTTTCCAACTTACAAGCTAAAAAGCAAAAATTCAAAAGTGACCTATGATGTAGGATTCTTACTACTGCTTTATGCAACAGAAACATTTAGGATATGTTTTTCCAATGAGAACTTACCTTCATTGTCAACTGAAAATGGCTGATCGCTGGTGAGGATTTCATATTTGCAAACATCACCAAATTTTGGAGTGCAATCCCTATCCGTTGCTTCCACCCTAACCACTTCCTCATAGAGCCTGCCTTCATCCACTTGGCGAACATATGATGGCTCAAGGAAAGTTGGTGGGTACTCATTGATATCCACAACAGATATATGAACAGTGGCACTGAAAAGAAAGAAAAAAAAACATTAGTTCCTGTGGTTTCAGGTTTTTTTCTAAAACTTATTTATAGCATAAGAAATAATTATACACTTTTCTGAACATAAATTAACTCAATATTCCAAGTAACTGTACAGATTTTTAGTTAAACTTTACACAATCAAAAGATGGATATGGTTCATATTATCAAACATACTTGATGCAAAACACAAACAAGAAAATATGCAAGTATTTGCAATCCTGGCAAAATTCATCAAATCAATTTGAATGTACACCCTGGGTCATATTTACATTAAAACAAAATAATTAATAAGGAATATTAATTAATAAGATAGAAGGCATTAAAGGTCTCTCCTCTTATTCTTTGGAGATATGCAAATTTACCTGAAAACATTTCCAGCATTCATGATAATGCATTTCATAATAATGCATTTCATGATAATGAATTTTAAATTCTTCCATTATTTGTACAATAGTATTTAAACTTAAGCAAACCTCTACAGATTATAAGCCACCAATTTTAACTTCAGGAAATTTGTAGTTTTTATCCTGTGCTCTGATCTAAAAGAGCAAGGGGAAATATTTATATATTATAAAGATTTCATCAATGGGCTCTCCACCAAGAAAGATTTTTTTATGAAAGAATAATTTAAGGGAAGCATGAAGAATACCGCAATACAGAACACTTGTTTTGGGGAGGGTGCCAATTCATCCACATGCAAAAATGACATGATCATTGTCCAAAAACCCATGACAAACTCACCAACATGTAACTGTCATTTGCCTCCAGCATTGTGATTAGTCGAGTTTATAATGAATTCCCTCCACTTAAATTAGTTCAAGTTTCATAAAAGGCATTGAAAATATTCTGTTAATAAATTCACGTGGCAAGTAATGTAAAAATGAAGCTAGTTTTTATCAGAATTAACTATTTTATTAACCATTCCATGTTCTTCCAAGTGCACAAACAAGATAGAATTTAATGAATGGACATAATGCTAAAATATCATTTGAAACAGATGCAAAGACTAATATATGACGCCCATAATTTATCAAAAAAGTCCTCCGTACAATAAACCTTTAAGGTGACAAAATGCGGACAGATGAAATTCATGCAGGTAGAATCTGCCAATATTCCTCACCCACAGTATCCTTTATGACAACTTGAATGGACAAGACATTGGCGATACCCCTTAATAATGTATTCTTCATACACAATAGGTCACATTAATAAAATCTCTACACTGAATTCGCTCACACTTAAGGACCACACTAATTCTTCAGGATCTTCTTTAATTTGAGCATCTTACCATAATTTTTACTTTTTGTTTGCTATGCAGCAGGAGATACCATGGTTTTTAATGAACAATACATGCACATTTCTTTATTATTTTTTGCTGCCCACCCTGCAAGGGAAAGACACAAACAGTGCATATGCATGTTTTTTATAGCAATCCAGACACTTCTGGTGTGCTTCTGGTTCTTGTGTGCCTCCTATATTTGTACCAAGAAAACATCTTTTGCCTATTATCATGTGTCCCACGGCCCAAACCACCTGAGGTAACACAATGTCCAAGCTTGAGGTAAAACTGGAACCCATAACATTTGCGTCAGCATGTAGGCCACTACCCATTAGAATCACATTGCTGGCCTATCAGGCTGGACTTTTAGACCATTAAAAAAACCCAACCCTTTACTAGTGACTTGTATCATAGAGCTATAAGAAAGCTTTAAGTGATGGATATTTTAATTATAGAATAGCACAACTTGAAATAAGTAACCAAATGTTTGAAGCATTACCCATAGGACTTCATTTTATTCTCTTCCACAAAGTCACACTTTGTAAATCCTAAAGTTTCCAACATTTAAAAAAAATTCCAATAACTAGTTCTACATATAACTACAGATTCACTAAAAAGGCATTTTTAAGTAGAATTTATTGTGTTAAAGATGAATGTGACGAGTCCTCTATATCTTATTCATGCCCTTAAACATATTATGTTATTTAATTTTCACAGGTATACACCCAATTACATTTCAATAGATCTATTGACACAAAGTGGCAAGAAAAATATGAACAAATACTTTAGTCTATAAGTAGGAGAAACCCCATTTTGGAAAAGACAAAGGATCAAAGGACACCAACTTACCCTCACACAAACCCAGGTAATAGGTTATCCACATATTAACAAACTCAAAGCAATTATAAATGTATAACTGCCATAATGCCAGACAAATCCCTGATAGAAAGTAAACCCGGTAGGAAACCTGGAGTTTAGCACAAAAAGTTCTTCACTTTATGCTTACAGTCTGATGGCATGTCTGGGAATTAAATTTCCAGATTTGTCACATAATGGCATAATATTGATTCAAATGTGAGCAACTTTATTTCTAGTTTTAAATTATGGTAACTGGAAGAAATTTATGAGTAGGGAACACTTTTTTTTGCCTACTCCCCATGCAAAGCTTTGTGGACGTTATTAAATGAAAGAGGATTAGGGTCAGATGTTCAATTTTTTATATTTATATTCCAATTTGTCCAACTCCAATGCTAAAGTTTTCCACAGCAATAATCTGGCTGAAGATACTTTATTGGTATATCAATGGCAACAATGTTACTTGTGCTAATATGAAGAGAGAGTAAAGGACATTAATATGAAGATCAAATATAAGAATCTTAAGACAACTAAGACTACATAAGCCAAACTCCAAACAAGCAGTTTCTTTGGGGAGAGACACTCAAGGTCATGTATTCAAGGCCATGCAATATTTGATTAGTGAATTGCACTATTGCCTTTATCCACAGTTTTACGTATTTTATTTGACATTAAATTCATAGAGAATATCTTGGGGTGAGATAAGGTCTGAATAAATTGATAGAACTTTTCTCATTAAAAAGTATAAAAGCAAAAGTTTACATAAGATTAGTAAACTACCTCACTAAAACAGGAATTCCATCTATCTGTTAAATGGCATTTTATGCAATACTACCATTTACTAAAGTTCAACCAAAAACTAGTATCTCATTTTGAGTGGCCTGATTACAAAACTTACTGCGAGTCAGCATTTATTTTGTGTACAATAATTTAATTCTGCATTTAAATCAATTATAAAGTACATTTAAATTTTAAATTTGGATATGCCATTTACTGTCAATTTTTATTGCACATAAGTGCGGAGAACGGGGTTCGAAAATCAATTTTTCTATTTACTTACCCACGATAATTGAGTAAGTCATTGGGGTTTCTAAGTTCCTTACCTATTATTACCGACCTATTATTTTCCTGTTTGACATATGGAAAAATGTTGTCATACAATGAAACCCCGAAATAATACTTTTACCGCCAGTTATGAGTGCAATATTAAAATGCGTACTTACTTTTCAGATTGTTCTCCATCACAGCTTACAGCCGCTATGTCGAATTTATAGTTCTTCCTCTTTTCACAATTTAGAATTTTTCTCGCCCTTAGCTCCGCCTCACCGCGCTCTTGATCTTTGAGTACTATCTACCATTTTTCCAGGGAGACAAATCAAAATACACATTACTAGCAAATTCACGCAAAGTAACATATATAACAATAAAGTGCGTATATATTGTAGATACCTCAAAAGGAGCCTCCCCGTGATGTTTATTAACAATTTTAAAGCCGCATATCCTTGCTCCAACACCCCTAATCCTAGGGGTTACCTCAACTAAGGTCTCATTTTCTTTTATTAGACCGTGGTACCCGCTCTCCAAACTTATTATGTCCAGTCGTGGTACTGAAACGTGACATTAAAATACGTGATAACAATTAGAAAGTAAAATTTCATTTTAAGTTACAATAAATATATTTCACAAGGCATTATATGCACCATGCGGTATTGGAAATCGATTTGAAATAAGATAAGCCACCTAACATAGAAGCAAACAACCACACCGTTGTAGCTGTATCTGCATTCTCCAAAAATGCGTTAAGTGACAAAAATCCGAAAAAAATACAAGTTTTCCATTAAATGAACGCAGGAAACACAATATCTATCCACAACATAACAGTGATAAACATAACATTCAATTTCATTCCGCCCGACTTTTCACGACGCGAGAGAAGGTGGGCCATCTGCATTGGTTTCACCAGTTTTCAGTACGTGATAATAAGTTCCCTGGCAGTACTATTATTAACATTACAATAAATTCCTCTGGAGTCAATGTAGCTCGAAAAAATGCCTCATATATCTTTAGAAAATTAAATCAAGTAAATGCATAAAATAAATTTTGACAGTTGTTACGCTATACTATACGCACCTACAGCATCTTGCTTACCTCCATCAAACGAGGGTCCCGGAGTCGACACATACGATACAGCATATCCGAAACATGCCGCAAGTATTAAATACTTCCCCAGCATGGATTCTAAATCGAGATACGTTATCCCTGGAAACCTAGTGTGAATAGATAACACTGAGATTACAAATCTTTCAAACCACCATTCTATGGTAATTCTCCCTTTTCTCCCAAAGGTCCCGGATGTAGAAAATCTATGGCAGAATCGGTGTTGGTGGGGGAGGAGAAGGAATCTTGTACACCTGCGCAGATCACGTGAGCCATGACATCATGCTATTGAACGAAATAGAACGAATGCCGATTACCGTTTATTCTACATGCTACGGAAACAATGCAATTTTATCGTAGTGATTTGGTTTATATACCATATTCCATATCTGCTAGATTAGCTGATCAGGGATATTAATCTTTGTCCTTTCTCGTCATTCTTTTATTTATATATCAATTCCTCTTAAAGCTGAATGTGGGCAGATTTTTAAAAGCCTCACCCACACCGAGCAAGCATAAGTGAGTAGGCCTTGCAAGTGCCATATTTGGTATGTAAATAAAACAACCATGTTCAGTAAATGCTCGTCTCCCATGCGTGTAAATACATAGTGAAGCATACATGGCTGAAAATTGTTCGGATGGAGAGGGATAATTAATGATTTTGAACAAAAACTGATGTTTTCATTCTTTAAAGACAACATAATTTTGAGAATATAAGTTAAGTTACTAGAATATACATTGTCCAAAACAATTGTGCGCCTATGATTTTCGATTGTATTAAGTCGTTAAATCGCGGGAAAATATTTCTGAGGAATCCATAAATGTTATAATGCCATTGCCCGTGTTTTCGTACTTTTTTTCGCAATAGTTTAAACACATTTCGTAAGGCCAACCGATAATGCATTACATTTGCAGTTACACATGCTTTCTTCTACGTGCAATTTTTCCTCACAGCTTATGATTATATAATGGTCAATTTGAATATCTTTTCTTGTATGAATCAGAACTACTAGGGGTAAATAATATCATTGGCCCAAGCAAAGGCTTAAGATGGTATTATTCCTTCCCAAGACAATGCAAGGTTAAGAGGAGAGATACATTTTCCGAACTATGGAAGTGAATGAATGTCAGCTATTAGTGAGGAAGTTCAATTATGTATCTGAATAGGCATTTAATTTACAATTATAAACGCTAAATAGTTTTATTTAGTTGACATATCCTGTGACTCTGTTATCAAATAACTTAACTTGCTTATTCATGAGTATTTTTACCTCAAGATGAAACATGCCAACACGACAGTGGTATTTCACGGTTACATTTTTCTATCTGTTATGGATCAAAAGAAATCTTTAATTGCCATATTTTACTCATGAAATCCACAGCGTTGATGGAGTGTTACTATAAATATTTTATTCCTGGAGGAAAATATTAGCTTGCCTGCCTTGTGCAATGCTTTCTACTGGTGCACTCGAGGGGTTGTGAACTGCAACAATACCTACTTGTGAGCAGTGACAAGTATGCCACTATTCACCTGAAAGGTGGAAAATATTGCTTACACCACCCTCCTTGAATGTTACCAGCCCTTCAAGTTCAGTTGGGTTCCCAGAGAAAGAACACTGGGAAGCTAATGACTTTTCTCAATCATTCTTTCCTCTGTTCTGAAAATTGGTGATTCTGCACTCACACAACCATGGAGTATTCACCAGTGTTGTTAAGCCAATAATTCAAGTGGCCGAATTCAATAACAAAAGAATTTATCCTATATTGTGCATACATAGGGGACATGGTAGAACTGGGTGTCCTAGGATTTTAAAGCATCATTTCAGACTAAATTTTTTTTAAATTTTCCACATTAAAATGAACCGTGACTTCATTTTAACAGGATAAGTAATTAAACACGATATTGATTTCAATGGATATCATGAAGTTACCCTTGAGAGTAACAGTCATCTGTTGAATCCATTATGGTTAGTCCCTGACCAATTGTGATCCAGAAAATTAACAAGTCACAGTTTGTTTTAATTTTAACAAACCTAGGTTATTTTAATTTTCTTGGTCTCAGGTTTACTGAAAGAAAATATAGGCGACAAAATGGAATTCACTTCATTAGTGACCTGCTGATCAGAGATAGATTTCTGAAAACTGTCATACAATAGAATTCTGATTTTTTTCAGTTTTCATTTGATTTAGCGAACAACAGTTTTGCTTACATTCCAGTCTGAGTCCTCATCTTCAACCTGAATGCTGCCTGGAATGTCTGCGAAACTGTGATCTGCTAAAGTTTTACTTAAAGTTTAAGTTAAATTGAGTTTTACTTTACTCCCTATTCATCATATACCATAAATGTTGAGTCACACCTGTGGTGAGTGCCATGGCAGATTTATGCCTACTGAAGTATAAACCAAACTACAGTAATCAACCTGAAGGTCAGTTTGGTAGATGATGGTAGAGCTCACCCAATACGTGAAATTTACACATCAGGGTAGGGGGGCCAGTTCCTTTCTCTGTGCAGCCTGTGGTTTCCCAGAAGCAATACCTGGAATTGAACTTGGGCCCTCCGGTTAGCAGCTCAGTGCTCTACCCTCTGGACTACAACGGACACCCCTTACACTGAAGTATATATAAGAAGAAGCACCCTTGTCCAAGTTACTGATAACACACTTGGTTGAAATTGATCCAAAGTGAATTCTGAAGCTGTGACAATGAGCAATTTTGAAAAATAACAAATCACAAGAATTAATCTTTCTTTAGTGAACTAATGGGAATTGCTCATAATAAATTTTCACTGATTTGGATTAACAGAGCAGTGTGCCCTCAAAAATAGACAAAATACAAAACTTTGCAAATCCAGATTAACATTATTTGCCTCATTATGTTAAAATCAACCCTAATAAAACCCATCAGCTCAGAATATGCAGAAATTCTTCTTTTCTGGTTTTAATGACACACACTGATGTCCACGTTACTTGATGATTTTTTGCCCAAATGCTTTAGGTGACCATGGTGCTTGATTTCTGCTTATATTGACAATTTTATGAGGTATAGAAGGGGATAAGTCAATAGTGTAATACAGTGGTATGAGATGCAGGGGTGCCGTCATACAACATTCTCCAAGTCCACTGTAAAGTAAGTCGAATAAGCCATCATTCAAAGATGAGAAAATGCCAAATGTGTGGAATTATAGGGTACCAAAAAAATTGCAATATCATGCTTTCTTAGCCTTGAAGTGTTGGTGGAGGTGAGGCAGAGTTCATGTACCTGAGATGATATACTGGAAATCAGCTGAGCCTATCCCAAGTGAGCCACTCGTTTGGAGTTGATCGCTTCCCTGTGAGTTGTGCCCAGTTTGTCTGCACTGCGTTATTTTTGAGCATCAACATTTTCACCAGCCTTAAGAATAAAGCTTATGATGAGGAATTAGTTGATTTCCTTACACAAGTTTCCATCCAGGACAATATAGCAACACGAAAGGTATATAATTCTCATCCGGCAAAATAAGTTAGGATAGTTCAGAAGGAAAAAAGGTTAAAACCACAAGGACAAATTCTTGAAGAATACAGTGGTTTCTCCATTACCTTCTAATACCATGAATTCAGCAAATCTCATCAATTCAGCACTTTCATAGTCATACTCGAGCATTATCCCACAAAATATTGGTGACTATCTACAGAAGTAGAGGTCACTTATGCCATAGTTTGGGGCATGTATATTTTTCCAAATTGCCTAAAAACACATAACATTGAGCATCCCCAAGAAAATGTAATTTGCATTTTGACTGTGCAATGTTACCCAAACATAGTGGGTATCAATTCAACTACTTTCTCACAGGAGCATGACAAATTATTGGTTAGGAAATAAAATTACATACAGGCAAACAGAATTAGCGATTGAGTTTTCATATTTAATCAAAATTTCTTTAAAACAAGGCAACAACATTGGGCTAAACACAACCATTAGTACATTTTTATGATATATTAAATACTACTCTTCATTTGAAGCAATAAATAGCTTCACTACATTTTTAAACAAAGTGACATTTGGAGTTTGATTTTTCGATGCACATACACAAAGTACATCTGGGTTATCCATATTCAAACAAGTTAACTTTGTTGCACATCTAATTTACTTTAAATACATATCCATTGTGTACTTAATTTTCCTTCCACACGTCTTTCTCACTCACTTCACAGAACTCAATGAATGTTTACATTCAACTCTCCACAAATTACATATCAGCCACTGTACATTAAATTCTATCACGCTTACCGCGAGAATACCTGTTAGAGTAAATTTACCAGGTCATACTAGTCAACAGTGACACCACACCTTATTAGCAACTTCTGTGTATGCAAACAAACAAAACAATCTCATCTTGTATATTTATATCAACACAAGGCATGTGAAAGTACATATTGAAGCTTGCACATAGTTAGCACATGCGATAGAAAGATCAAATTTATAAAATTCAATAAAACAATAGGGAGACAGTCAGGAAGCACCCAAGAATGGACCCCATTCTAATTTTGATTCATATAAAATTGTAAAAAGAACTGGGATCATATGAAACTTGGCTAGTACAGCCGTGAGGCATGTACTTAAATAAACAACTCAATAAGCGTTTTATGCACAGATAATTCACACAATCTACGAATTTATTATCACAATTATCACACTATATTGATGATTGACTTCTACAGACAAAGAGACTAAACTGGAAGAATGAAAGTTACAGTAATATTGACACATACTCCACAATGATACGTAATAATTATTCAGTATATGGGGGAGGCTGAGGTAAAGTCTTGCTGCAAATACCTTTTTTCAGCAAGTACACATTTCATAAGTAGTGAAAGGGTCAATTTGAGCAATTACATGCAATCCATCACAGAATAGTGATGAAAACCTGAGAAGGGTAAATTCACTTAACTACAAGTGATTCCCCTTCCTGCACTATTTTCAAAAAGACACAAAATATATCATGTCAGAGACCATTAAGGCCAAAACCTTTTAACAATATATTTTGTACAAATAATTGTAAAATGTGCTAATTTGGGAATTAAGGGGGCCAAAATGTGTATATGTGACACATTCTCTCGTATGATTACACTCGTAAACAAATCTAATAATCACACCCAGATATCATTTTGATTATAGCTATTCATTGAAGAAGGTCAATGTTAAAAACTTCATCATTTCTGCCAAGAAATATGGAACAGTCATAAAAAAACTGAACATATGAAATGTAATCAAATCTCTTTCCATCATTTGATCATGATGAATTTTTCAAGTACAATATATAATAATACCACAAGAACTATCAATAATATGAAAACTAGTCCCAATTTGTCTTATTTTATAAGTGATTTGAGTGGCCGGATTTTTATTTGAAATTTGAATATTTTAAGGAAGCAAAAACTTATTGAGCATAGATCAACCTATATTGGACAGAAGATCATTGAATTTCATATTTAAAGAAAAATAAACCTAATATAAAGCTAAATATATTTACACTCACAACCACAACTTGTTGCCTACACAGAACAGAAGTAAACCCAACTAAATATATCTTTAAATATATTAACAAATTCTTTCCATTTCATTTCTAGCAATCTGAGCTAATAACATTACACACCACTTTATTCACCTTCATTCATCTAAAATACAATTTCAACTATTTCTCAATTCGAGAATTAACCATATGAAAAACTTTAAAGGGAAAAGTGAGTACTGACTACAATCAAGCCTTTTATTTAAACTGTTAAAACCTAATGGTACTCAAACATTACCATAGGAAAGAGTCTACCTACACCAAGGACATTGCTTCAGATACATGTTACAGATAAATAAAAAAGGGCCTGTTCTGATTTTTCTACAATAATTTTAATGAATTTCTTTGCATTTTAACAGTCATTGTGATACTAATTCTGTCTTAATAGGTTCAGGACCATTCCCACAAAATAGTATAGGTACCTATTTATGTTTTAGAGACAGTTATTATTAATATGATATTCTGAAGAAGTGTTTGAGTACCAAAACCCCCTTTCAACAAGAAAAACAAAATATAGCACAGATAAACAACAATTTCTCAGATACCAGTTTCCTAAGTAAGTATTTTCAAAACTATTTACACTTATGACTAAATAGTAATCAATGTGCATATTTCTTTTCTCTAACATGGCAGTGTATTCAAAGTCTGGAAAAAACCACATTTTTATGAGTCAGGAAGAAGTGTTAGGTCATTTTCTGCACCAAAACTTCTACTAAAGATGGATGAAGTTAGTTGTGTAGTTTTACAAATTTATCACATTTCCTTGGGAATGTGTATATTCCCAAGATCCCAATCCCACTGCAAAAAGATGGGAAAAAAATCACTACAAGCATCACAAAAAAAGCACTAAAATAATTCCTCGAGTAATTTGAAATTTACATAAAAACAGTGAGAGACAAATCATCACAATAATACTAACTCAAGTTCTGAACATATTAAAACATCCAAAGAATACTATAATTTTTTTTCAAGAAATAAAAAGTATAACTGTGGAGTTACTAGGCATTTAATGGATATTCTTGTTTTTGTAGCCAGACAATAAGGATAGTAACAAGAATGTCAATAATATTAGATATACAAGCTTGACGGCAAAAGAAATTGTGACTTCAATTATATTTAGTTATAAGAAGCTCTGAATTTTACTACCAAAATGCAAAATCAAGTGTTGCCATCATAATTGCAAGAATTATACATAATTTCATTAATATTAAATAAATATTAATAGGGTGCTGTTATATAAAAACTACTCTCCACAAGAGAATTACATCAGTCTCATATGCTAATTTATTCTAAATTCTTAGCAAATGAAGATTCTATTTTACGAAGGCAGGTAAAAAATGCAAGTTAGAATATACTATAATTACTTTGAAAATCAATAATTCTATTGTTTATTAATGCATTTATTTATACCTTTCTTAAAAGATGCAACAAAAGTGTAAAACAAGCTCATGATATATATATATGCAAAATTCTGGAAAATTTTAAAGATATGTTTTATGATCAAATTTTATAATTCCCAAACAAGTAATTCACAGGGCATTTATTCTTTTAGGCAATGAATAGTTTCATTTTTGCGAAACATCTGATGCATTACATAAAGAGGAGGTAGTAAGTTTCAATAATAATGGTTGTCGAGTATTGCTTAAATTAATGGACTAAAAACTAGAGCCAGTTGTGTCAACTTGTCTGCTTAATGTAACCTTGACAGAAGCTTTAGGGAATTTGAAGGGAATAAAATTAATAACAAGAGTATAAATAGAATTATTTCTATGCAACAATAAATTTACCTTTACATTTAACTTAATTCTTTCATTACTACCACACTAGAAATTATTAAGCCAACCATATAAATGAGTTAATTAAATGAGCTCTAATAACTCCAATCATAATTAAAGTGATGGATAAAATATGAAAAATGAAAAAAATGGCATAAACCAAGTAGAATGTCATAAACCTTGTCTTTTTCGACCTATAATAACTTTTGATGTGTTAGGTAACTTGTGGGTAAAAATAACTATCACAATCAGCCAACCACACTATGCTATTGAATATCAACTAGTTTAATTTTTATTGCAAAGGTCATTTGATGAAAATACTCCATTCTAAAAAGTTCTTGTCTTTTCAACACAGGTTTTTTAATTGTTATTTAAATGCATGTCCTTCAGAACGAAGACTACAATTGTAGATGATTGATACCTACTTTAATAAAACATTTCTCAGCTGGTATGAATATGAATGCATTTCAAGACTGCAATGGACATGTTTCACTTGCATTTCATCCTTTTCCAGACTTATGCAATTTAATAACTTTCATTTATATACTATGCCCATTATGTAAAATTTTAAAGACATATAATATCAATTACAAATGGAACTACAGTAAATATCTATTTTTTGTTACTCTTACAGGAGTTTCTTGTCATGGGTTCTCCGCAGCCTTTTTATAACAATACCTATGCTTGACCTGCCCCAAGGAGAAGACCCACTTCAAAGAAAAAAATCTATGAAAGTAGTTATTACAAACTTGACCATAGCAACCTTCAGTGACCCTGTTTGAAATAATGAAAGATGGCATAATATATTATCTATATGAGATGATGATTAAATTTGGTGAAAGGCAGACTGGGAGACAAACTTGTTTGCATACCATATATTTGCTAATTAGGCAACACTAAATTATGTATCAACTACAGCCACAGACTATATATTATGTGTATATTTTCTTTTAAGGGTATTCATGTAATATATGAATCTCAATTTATTTAAATACTTATTTTATGAATATTTGTTTAAAGTCAATCACATTTTTACAGTTCAAAATCAGCATAGAATTTTCAATGATCCATCCCTAATGAAAATCCAATGATGGAAGTCTCAAATCAACTAAATCTTTATGTATAAAATAAAGTGCAAACTGAATTCAGTTTAAACAAGAATATTCATAACTGTACATGCAACAAAGAGAAATGGTAGCTCCACATTCTACACAAAAACCAAAAAGTAAATTAAATATGAATTTTCAAAGGAAATAAAGAGATGATACTTAAGTCCCTACATAAAGGTTGCTCTAAAATGGAATGTAGGTAATGATCTCTGCAGGTATAAATGTAATATATATATTTTTTTCTGGATTCAAAGAATTTCCATTTTTGGTGACTAATGAATGGACAACTTCAGGAACATCTGGTTTGTCTAAAAGGCAATACAATATTATTTTTCATAGCTATCATGTTTAAAACTAAATTGTTGCCAGGAAATTATTACAATTATCTAATTATTTTTTGCTGATACATAATAAATATAAGATGGAAAGGTTGGAAAGTTGGCTAACATAATTAAACTTATCACAACTTAAAAATTCATGATAAAATGTAGGTCTGTACCTAAAAAAATATCATAAAAGTAATAAGACCAATAATATAAAGGTAAAACTATGATGAAGCAGATCATGAACAAAGAGTTTTGAACTGCCTTAAACCTGCAAACACAGATATAGAAGAGTAAAGTTGTAAAAAAAATAAGTATTCATTTTAAAGCAAATGTTCCCCAGACTAAATTTAACTCTGCATAAGTTACTGTGTAATAGTCAACAATTACTCAGTCAGGAGAATAAGGAAACATATTACTTACTATATGTCATATCTAGCATACTAAGATACCTTACTAAACCTATTTCTGATAAAATTATTCTTACTCGGCACAAATAGTGCATACAAACACAATTAAATTGGCATAAAAATTAAATTAAAATTTGGCACAAAAATCCATACCAATGAAATACATATGGGTATAGTCATGGCCATTGTGATTTTAAAATGCATAGAAAGGTTAAAAAACAACGTATATATATATATATATTAACCCAAAATCTCTATCTGAATTTGAGCGTACTGTAGTTTAGTTGGTGCTGGGCTTCATCTTACGAGATTGGTGATGATGGTGAGATCGATTCTCCTGAACTGCAGCAACCAGCGTCCTGACAGCTTCCTCATGGCCTTCAAATGAGTCTGCCTTCTTGAGTGTGGCTGGCCCAGCTGGTTTCAGTTCAAATCCACCCTGGAACTCATTTGGGTCCTGGCAAAACCTATGCGATCCCTGTGCACCACCACTGCCTCCATCCTCAGCACCACTGCTCTTCCCGCTGCCCCCACTCCGCTTGGGCGGGAACGTCTCCCATGACCTCTGCTTCTGAATCCTGGGAGAGCGGCCCCCGCGGCTCCTGGCGGAGCTACCGCCGCTGCTCCCCCCCCCATCCCCCCCACCACCTCCCTTGCTCCCACCTGGCGACTTCCTCCCGAGGTCCACCGAAGACCTCCGACCCTCCCGGCTCTTCTCACCCTTGGAGGCAAGCAGGGACTCGCAGGAATTCTGCTTCCGCTTGAGTGCTGCAGCCACGGCATCAGCCAGTGCCGCTAGGGCCGCCGGCTCCGGCGTTGGGGCCTTGCCCCTCAGCCTCGCTGCCATGGCCCTCTCGCTGGTCATGGTGGGTGGTGACTGGCCCCTGCTAGCACCGCTCGTCGCACCGCTTCCATCCGCATCCCTGTGCACCATGACTTGGACCTCTGTTGACTGGGTCCAGTCAGCGGACGTGGCCCTCCTGGCCTTCCCCTCGGAGAGCAGTATCCTCTGGTAGTCATCGTCGATGACTACAATGGCACCCTCTTGGGAGGGGCCAGAGTCCCGGAGGGGCCTTATCATTCTGCCCATTGAGCGGCCCATATCCTGCAGTTTCTCCTTGAGTTGGGTCTCTATCCTCTCCACGTCCACGCAACCCGAAGAGGACGGCCCATCGTCTTGGTATTGGGAGGCAGAGGAAGGGTGGGACCGGCGTGCCGGTGGGGGTGGGGGAGCTCCGGATCCCGATTTGCCATGATCGGATGTTGTGTGCTCAGATCTCGGAGGGGGAGGTGGTGGGGGTAGTTTAGAGCCGCCCCCTGGTGCAACACTGTGATACAGGGATGATGACTTGGTGCCATCTCTCCCCACTCCTGGGACTGAACCATAACGGGATACCCCTGATGAGTCACCCTTGGATCCCCTCGGGCCTTTGGCCACCGACTTAGTCGATGGGGGAGCAATGGGCCCACGTTCATCATCTCTTCCTCCTCTACCACCTTCCCCGAGGGATTTGCGAGATGGCCGTGGCTCCTCTGAGTATGATGGTTTTCGTCTATCTTCTTTGGTTCGCACCTGAAATTTAGGATCGGATAATTTATGAGCGGATTTTAAAACTTTTGTTGAAAGTCAGCATTAAGTAAACAGTGGAATGGACGGGATGAAATGACATAAATATCTAGGTTCAAAGATTTGAATGTTAACTAAAATCTTCTCCTTTTCATTACATACATGTATGGAGACTGTTTTAAAAGCATCATTCTAACATGAACAACTTATTAAAGTATTTTTCTACCACCACAAATTCGCATACTGAGTAGGTACCCAGTTTCCTTGGACTCCAGGAAATTTCCAGAGGCATCAATTTGGAGAGGATTTGAATTGGGAACCCTCAGGTCTGTAGTAGCCTAATAATCTAACCAATAGGTAATTTGTAATTTCAGGTTGACTATATTTGTAAAATTAAAACAATTTTACAAAGATATAGACTGAATCAATTTAAAATACACACCAATTAATTCAACTTATAACTTGTGACACGACAATTGCTGCTTTTATTTTTTCTGCCAAAATATTTAGCTAGTTCTGTGAAAAAACTATGTACAAAACTGTCAGGATATCTGGGAAATGATGCTTATTGCACTAAACCCTTTACTTTTAATTATGAGGATGTACTATGTAATATAGAAGTTTCTCAACAAATTGAGCCACACCACTTTTGGCTAGACGGCCAAAACTTCTCATCTGTTGCATAATATTCTTAGATCAAACTAAAAGAGAAATGGGTTACTGGTCAACTGCCATGATTTACCAATTTCCATCTTGGAAAATAGTGATACTGAAAGATCATTTTATAAACATCAATGCATTAGTCCTCGATGTAAATGACATAAATGTCACTTAATACTAAGCCAATCCTGTCAATGTTCCTCGCAATTCTCTTATTTGACGTGCCTTATATCTTGTATATTTCTATGTATGATGA
>LYUA01000445.1:1425098-1442119 GCA_002093875.1 Calopteryx splendens | reverse complement strand
CCTCCCTTTCCACCATGGGAAAACTGTTCGCACATGGCTCCCCTCTCAGTAAGCACTGCTTCCCCTATGTTCTGAGTTGGACTAGGCCCACCTGTGCAGTAGACTACTGAGTGTAGGCTAAGTTATCGCAAATGAACTGTACAACCTTTTCTCAATGTTAACCAATATTACTTTCACTGTGGAAGATCTGCTATTTTGATTATGGTATGTTTTAATGCTTTTGTAAATAAATATGAATGATGAGGGTCAGATTATGTTTTGATTTGGTTTAAAAAATGTATTGGGTAAAGTTGATCATAGCTTGTTAATTTAAAAAAAATGTATGATGTTGTCTTCTCTGAAGGACTTATTGGATTAATTGTATTTAAAAAAATATAAAATAAGTAATTATAATAGAAAATGTCATTTTTAAAGCTCATTAATCAAAATAATACAACATTACCTCTAACATACTGCAAGGATCAAACTTGAGGCCATTCTTGTTTTTATGTTCATTAATGATCATCCAAATTAGTACCAAATATAGTCCATATTTAATGTTTCCTGATGATATAAAACTATGCAAAAAAATTCACAATGCACAAATCATTTGCCTGAACCAGGACTCGAACCTGGATCCCTCAATTTCCAGCAGAGTGCTTTAGCCAGTTAAGTTACTCAGGCACCCTCTAACACTGTGAATTTTTAAGAGCTTAAAACAGAAAAATATGTACTTACAAATTTCCGTACATACAATGTCATGAAGCAATCCTCGTTACTTAAACTTTCAGTCAGTTTCTTTGAAAAATATCTTAAGTGACCTTAAGTGCTTATGTTGCCTTGTGGACAGTGGCACTGTGCGCACAACAACGATTGCTTCATGACGGTAATCCATAAGAAAATCTTGTTCAGTTAAAAGCTTTAAAAAATTCACAGTGTAAAAGGATGCTTGGGTAGCTTAACTGGTTAAAGCACTCGGCCAGAAATCGAGGGATCCAGATTTGAGTCCCAGTTCAGGCAAATGATTTGTGCATTGTGAATTTTTCCCATATGTATGACCAGCAGCGAGTGACTCCACTAAAGTTACTATCAGTTTCTTTGACGCAAACTATTTAAGAGCCAACAAATGTGGATAGGGAGAATTTTATAGGGTTACTGGATGCATATTTGTGGGCTAGGGCAGCTGCTGAGGACAAAGTGAGAAAGCTATGCAAGAGGGTTAAGTTTTACCAATCAAATGGTTCATATTTGAAACCCAAGAGTAATTTATTTCTCTAATTTTCCATTTTAAATTTACAAGCAGAGTTAAGCACGGAAAACTGGAACTGTGGATACCAAGACAAGGGTTCTACTGTACTTGTGTTCCTAATTTCACCAAACCTTGAAGAAAGTTGTTTCTGATTGATGCTTTCATTAATATGAAAGAGGATCAGCAATATGTGACCATGCATTACATACAAATACCAGTATGAAAATTATGCAAAATGTAGAATGTATTTGTATAAAACAGAAAGAACTCAACACCCTATGTCGTAATTTTGACAATGTTCCTATACTTAGATGTAATGAATTCTAGATTATTTACCTTGCTAATAATGAATGGGAGAATATGGATGAACCATCAGGAAAAAATAACCAAAGCTGTTATTAATTCATTTTTTTGGAGTGTAACTGGAGTGTAACTATCCAAAAGATAAATACACAGTATTTTTATAAAATTATTGTAGAGGCACATTTGGGGGTTGCATGACCACTGAAGAAACTTTTATTAATAGTTCCACAAGGGGTCTAACACACAATAGATGTTAACATAAATTAATGTGAACCAGGGTTCCAGCACATGCTGCTGCCAGAATCAAGGTCTAGGTGAAATGATGGGAGTGGGGAGAGTGGAAGCAATAATGATAAAAACAGCAAGCACATAAGTCACAACCAGTTGTTCGACTACGTAACAATTTGTTGGAGATTATGGGGCATTGGGGGTTACAAATATTAATTATTGCTAAGAAAATCTGTGGTTCAGTGAATAAACAACTCAGTGAGTCCATTAAGCAGTCAAAAATTTAAAGACTAAAAGGATTAACTGTTCATTTACATAAAACATAGAACACTGAAAAATTTCGTCTACATATGGATTAACCCTTTCCAAACCTATGTCAGACCTCATCCACCATTATGATTTTCTTCTTCGGCTCAAAAGATATGATTTCAGATGTCAACTGATTTTTTTTATGCATTTTTTTCACCCGCACCACTGTTGGAGCCTGTCCAACATGGACTTTGACCAACAAATAATGAAGCTTGTACTTTTTTCTCTTCATGCCATGTGTTTTGACAATCGTGCATTGTACTTGCATGCATAAAATAAATAAGGGCTGGAATAAACTGGAGGGGAAAGGGTTTTCTGATTATTTCATGAGAATTTTACCCTAAATTTATTTCAGATAGTCAAGAAATCACTTGATTTAGTGTGACCAATAATGATAGCCTTAGTAGATTAACTAACAAATTTTAATGTGGTCACTAATATTAGCATTAACATATGTAATTCCAATACAGATATTATATGAAGGTGAAAAGTGGTAAAACTAGGTTTGAATGACATTTAGCCTAAACTTTTATTTCTAACTCGATGAAAATCTTCAAAGGCTGCAAATACAGTATTGTCTGACTTTCCATTCTGAGAAATGGTTATTTTGAAGCTACTTTGACATGGTTAAAATAGTGTTCAATGCTTTCCCTACCACAAACCAATGGATTTAAGATTGGTTTTGTAAATTAAGGGTAGGGTACACATTGCATTAAGCACTATAGAATCATACTATTAGGTGAGGTGTCTATTTACATTTTTTCTTCCACCTTCAGTTACCTCAGAAACACTTAGTTCCTGGTAAACCACAGAGCCTGCTTCTAGATGGGCTTAAACCTAACAGAACTCAGATTACAGGGGTATCTCAAACCAGGGACCATCTGATCAGCAGTTAAGTGCTCTACCACTGAAGTAAATTGTTCCTAAACTATGCACCAAAACTCCAGAAGTCATAGAGGTACACCATAAAAGGTGTAAAAAAGTTAGAGAAGAAATTAGGAAAGCAAACATTTATAAATTTCATTTCTTTTAATAGTAACATTCCAATTCTTACAAAGCTTTGCAGAATTTCTTGATACTATATGAGTGCGCTCCTTTCTCTTGTTCATCAATCATTACTATTAAAATACTTAGATCAAGAATGATGCTGATATTTGAAATTCAATGTTCACGGAAAAAATTGGACCCTTGCCTCAAAAATTCTTCAAATTATAGCAACATGTATTTTGAAATTTTGGGAGTTACTGGCATGATACATGTTATGTCAACTGGCTTAACTGATGACCAGAATTGATAACTGGTACCATGTTTTTATGGTTTTAATTAAACCCTTAAAAAATACCTCTTTTCATTCCTCTAGCTAATGAAACCATATCAAAAATATTTGTTTTATCACAGTGCTACTGTAGCCACATTGAATGAAGACGAAAGAATTGTGATCTGTGCCTTAATCACAACAATGACATAAACTGTTGGCCACAACTTACAAAAGATATGGAGATAAAGTGAAGTAAAATTGAAAAAAAGATAGCCTTAGTACCTCTTCAACTTCACTTGGAAAGTGACTCTGAGAAAAGAAAAGCCACTCAACAGTCTCCGATCATGAGAATTAAAAAAAACATAACTATGATGTCACATCTGATTTTTCTGAATGTATTGGAGAATGATGAAAATCCACCACAAGAAATGCGTTGGAGTGAATGCAGCATAGAGATGATATTCAAGGATCTCCAATGTCAGAATAATCATCAGGAAAGCACTTCAATAGTATCCAAATAAAGTACTATTCATGTTACCTGTATTTAAATTTCCAAAGAAAACCATTATCCAAAGATATGCACTGAATTAAATATTTTCATGCCCTTCACATAAATTCCAAGGTGTGTTATGTATATCCTGTTCTTTTCACGCTGACAACTAGAAAACAGTGTGAGTTATGATAATGGGCTACAAAGCATTTTTAATGCCAATTGAGTTCCTAAATAAAATACATAAGTTTTTCAGTTAAGAATCATCATGTATATTATATAACTAAATGAATAATGTGGTCATATTGTAAGACTGCAGCATATCTTTATTACACAACTTTGACTCATTCAGTATTTTATTCATCAACAACTAATGATGTACATTTTTACTACAATGTGATGTAAAGAATCTTAACTCTTTAAATGGAGCAATAAAACTATGTTTAAACTAATAAATTCAATCTTCTCCAGGCAGATATTAAAATGTAATCACATAACTATGATCACCATATTTCTTTAAGCAATATTTTTTTTCTTTTATCAATCTAAATTTATCCTCTTTTTGGTAACTTCTATACCTACATCCCTAATTTACATTCTTTTGACAATAAAAGTTTTGATTATTTTAATGATGAATATTAAAACACAAATGTAAGGGAAAATTGCATGTTTAGTTTATTTGATACTTAATTTTAACGTTCGAGGCAAGAGCAGATATCAAGCTAATATTTTAATTTGAAAAATACAGAACTTGAACCACCTCTATTGTTAGTATATTTCTCAAATAAAAATGAATTTTAAGGGCTTCCATTTTCACAATACTTTGTTTTTACAGTCAATTACCTACACATTTTCCTAAAATGGTTTTGTGGGAAGTGTATGAAAATGCCTATGGTTAAGGGTAGGAGTTACTTTGCTAGGAGTGCTTTTGCCACTATGAGAGGTACTATATTACAAGCGATCATCACCTCAAAGAACTGTGACAATTACCAAAAATCCCCATCTATTATTTAACATAAGGAGCAAAGAATTTAATGATGACTTTTAAGATGATTAAAACTCATTTATGAAACCAAAATCAGGTTTAAAATATAGAAAACTACTTTAATCTTTCATGTAAGCAGGGTCTTAATCTCCAGTGCATAAAAGGTAATCTACCAGTGTTAGTGCTTGTGACATTTAAATCCCAATGAAAGTTGGAGTGAGCGCTCCCAAAAACCAACCTTATTTTGCAGCAGGTAAGAGGCATGCGCCATCACTGTGCTTCCTGTTGCTAAAAGGACACATGTGCCTCACCTCTTGACTTAAGTTTCAGGAGTACCCTGCTGTGCTTAATCAAGTTAGGTTGTTTCTGAAACTCCCTTTGGTTTGAGGTGTCCATCTCAGCTTGACACAAAAGACTGGGAGAGACATTGACAAAAGGAGGCAAAAAAATAGGAGAGGGGCAAGAAATGCATAACACATGAGAGAAATGATAAATTCTATTGAATAAAAATGATTTTTTTTAACTCTTAGTCTCTGTGAGAACTATTTACTGAATAATGGAACAAGGAAAATTATAATTATGAGATATGGTACAATGAGATTTCACTGTAGACGAGACCTTTTCCTTCATTACCCTTTTCTCTAACTAGTCTGCACCTAATGATTATCACTAACCCACTATCATGGTACGTACCACAAATAACCTATAATGCCATTCCCTCTTATATGTCCACTATGATGTTTTGTAAATATTATGAGTTGAATTGAACATGTAAACAGTGGTGCAGGAACCTTTCATGGGATGGCAGGGTAGACTCAACCTTTTCTTTGTGGACCAACAATGGATGACAAGAGTGATATAGATGATAGGGAGGGGGATAATATAACAACATTGAATTAGAATATGCTAAGGAAAATTTATCTTTCATTCATTCATTTATTTATACGTATACTAAGGAAATCTGGAAGAAAAACATCATAACAAGGTTGCTGCTTATAATTTGGAAGTTCACAGAAGTGTACCAATACCAATCTTTAAGGAACATAGCTCTTTCTTTTTTTCTTACATACTTTTCCAGTAATCTATTTTAATATTATGGAGGGGAACACTCATAAAATTCCTCCAATGAGCTGCTGGATTGGGCGAAATATTCCCTTGCTCCTGGTTCCTGCATCACTGTATGAAAATTTCCTTTGTCAATGTACCAACGCAAAACAGATGGTTTGCTCTCGGTGTGGTAGAGGAAACTCATTTTAAGACCGATAAAAAGGAAAAGGATTTTTTGAACTTGTTCTGATATATGGCAGAATTCAATATAAGCCAAATTACTGTTCCATTCAAAGAGATAGGTGATGTCTATAATATTCCTTATTCAACTCTTTTCAAAACATAAGCAACAACCACATTATCATCAGAATGACCAAATACATACACTAAACATGTTTTTAAATTAAACATTGATTTGGGTATATTAATCCATGCACTCTGAACAATGAACAGAAGTTACTCAGTATTATTGGAACTGTTCTTTTGCAAGAAAGATTTTCTTTTAATTAAAAGTTCATTCCCAAAGACAAAAATTGATTTTAATATCATCACCTTTAGTTGAGCATCGAAACTACGACAATGGTTGGAGAATGGACCTTCACCCTCAAGGGCTTTGGCTCGCAGTGCACTCTGCTGCCTTCTCGACGGTGGGTGGAAGTAGGCAGATTGTGCACCAGGGCCACCTGCAGGCTGAGCACCACCAGTGGCACTGTGATGTGCATGAGGGTGAGAGGGATGGTGAACAAGGTGCGCAGGGCCACCAACACCAGATCCAAGCACGACAACACCACCGCCTGCAGTGGATTCATATACTCTGTCTGTCCCCTGTACTACACCACCTGGATCTTGTGCCACCCCTTTGCTCCCTATCCATGGTTCCAACGCTTGTCCAAACTCGGTCCGAAAATTTGTTCGGATTTGACTGGACTGAGTCGGCCTAGAAAATAATTGTTAACAGGTAAGTTAAAGGCCACTGATCTTCCACGGAAGGAATAAAGATGGGCATGGGAAAATAAAATCAAATCCACTCAATTCAGTTCCACAGTTATATAAAAGTATTCAGGATTGAAAAAAAAAGAAATATTCTCCTGCTCACAAATGTCCATGGCAGTTCAACTTCCCTTGTGAAAGAAACTGTATCAGGTGTCACTTGGCGAAAATGTGAAAAACATTCATTATGAAATTAAATTGCCAAGTATTTTCCACATATATTTTATTTACCAACCATGGATCAGCATTGAGTGCCATTATCAAGGTGTTAGGTCAGGTGAGCTGCCTCACAAAAAATAGGTATTTGGATGGAGGGGGATGGATTAGAGGTTGCATGGAATGTCAAATAAAGGAGATAAGGTGAAGTGTAAGGATAAGTTGCTCGCACCCCTTGCAGATTCACAATTAAATGACCCAGGCAGGAAGTGGTGAGAGGAGTCGGGAAAAGTTGAAAAACAATTGTACCCCCCCGGGAGGGCGAATATTTAGGAGCAGAAAAATATTAGGGGGCATATGGTCATTACAAAGTAATACATTAACAGGCCCATTATCAATTTAAAATTGTTCTAGAAATTGGCATAAGCTAGACTTTATAGAACAATTTGAAATTGCTACTAGTTCTGCTTATGTACTACTTTGTAATATTTTCCACTCCTAAAAATTTACCCACTACCTCTTCCTTAACCTGTTACCCTACTATGCGAGGAGAATTGTGCACCAACTTTCCCAGATTCCCCTTATCTCCTCCTGACTGGATAATTTGACTGTGAACCCACAAGTGGTGTACACAACTCACCCAACACCTTCTCTCTCTTATTTGACATTCCAAGCCAGATAAAACCCCTCCCTCTTTCTTTCAGGCCACTCACCTGACAAAATACCTTGACAATCGCACTTTGTGTAAAAAAACCATGGTCGGAAAGTAAAATAAATAGGAAAAAACCAAGAATCTCAATTCAATTTCCTTTGAATCTTTATTTGCAAGGTTAAGCAATGGATTTTTCTTAAAAAAAATACAAATACTTCTCAATGTTAGAAAGATTATTTAGTGAAGAGAGTAGACCTTAAAATTGAGTAAAAATGCAGGAAATTCCTTCAAGTTTGCCCATATGTAATGGCTCTCTCCTTAAGCTTGTCACTCATTTAAAACTCCTTGAACCTGAACAATTAAGTCACACCATGCTATCACACCCTTATGTATTTCCAGATAGACTAATCATAACAACTTTGATGAGACTGCACTTGCACAGTGACATCACTCTGTACTCCTTGTTGTACTAGGTCATTGTCCAGATGGACCTCTCCTCCCACAGCCACGTTGTAAACCCATTGACCAAAACTGACTCCAGGTATTCATGAATGTATTTACTGCAACATGGAATTTCAATTGAAAATATCTTATAATTACAAAATATTTGTCTGAGCATTCTCCATTTAAATAGCTTATCACTTGTGAATGAAATATGTACATTGGCACTTACGTACCACCTACCCATGAATGACAACCATTACGTAACATTCTCCAGAAAAATGGAAATGTCCAATCGTCGGCACATTACGCATGAATGACAACCATTACGTAACATTCTCCAGAAAAATGGAAATGTCCAATCGTCATTTTGTACTCATATTATCTTTCATTCATATGCTAACCTTGCTGTATGTCCCAAGTGTGATATGGCAATAAGACGGTCAATCATCGCATGTGATAAATCCAAGAACTCATATTTGTTAGCTGCAGATGAAAATGCAGAGCAGAGGAGTAGATGAGCTTGAAGCACTGGGAGAACAGTGCCTAGGTTTGAAAGCTGCCCTCGAAACTGACGCTCCTTGCTTTCAAATTGCCTGTGAAGAGGTAACAGAAAGTGTTTAATGGCATGATGGGAAAAGAGAGCATTGAATCAAAAGTTGCACTTAAAAATGTTATTAAATGCTTTAATCAATCAGTTTATGAAAGTCTCAAAACCCATATTTAGTCATTAATATGCTCCCAAAGTTATCACGCACAAAAGGACATTTATTTTTTTACCTACTCCCTGTCTACGCTCAATTGAGGTTCAAATTCCTATTTAAGCCTACTCAAAATAGTTTCCTGTGATTTCAAATGCTAATAATGAGAGCTAACATTTATAATAATGCATTCAAAATATTTCATTGTTAACATTTTTCTATTAAATGACAAGATAAAAAAATATAGACTTCTATGAAGCACAGATTAAATTAAATTTAATGCTTCAGGCAAGGAAATTGCACATCAACTCAAGTACCAGCTGGCTAAACTCTTGGTGTTTGTTTAAAAAAAACTAGTTTATTGGAATATTTTTTCAATTGCTTCTAACCTAATTTATGTCAAATTATTACGGTAAAAACATCAACATTATTTCACTAAGTAGCATTTTCAATTTTTTCCTCTACAAAGCTTTGAGTCCTTTTCACATAACATTAATTATGCAGGCACTCACTACCTATTAGATTGATAATAATTGCACTTAAAACCTTACATATATACTAAATAACCAACCAAACAATATATTTATTCAAACAATTGAGTACCAATGACAGTGATATTGGCCCAAAATGCTATTCAGAAAGCTACGTTTCTCCAGAAGATAAAATTGTGGGTTATAGAATTATGATGCATTTTGCATTCTTTAAAATTGATTGAAAGGAAGAACTTGCCAAGAGAACTCATTTTTGGATATTAACATAGAAATCTCCTGTACATTAAATCAACACTCACTTTAAACTGTAAGGAAATGATTACATAATCAGAAACTAATGTACTTAAAGTAAACATTTTTTTATGA
Organism: Calopteryx splendens; assembly: GCA_002093875.1. Lineage (NCBI taxonomy): Eukaryota > Metazoa > Arthropoda > Insecta > Odonata > Calopterygidae > Calopteryx > Calopteryx splendens. The sequence goes on along the minus strand of LYUA01000445.1, from coordinate 1,432,474 downwards.
GAATAGGCAAAAGGATGAACAGCAAATTAATTTAAGATTTAAAAATAAATTTGAATGGAAGTGGTCTGTTGTTATACAGAAGCTAAGTAAAGAACCAAGTAACATGGTATTGTATCAGGAATGATGCTAACCCCCCTCTCTTAAAATATTGTCCACAACTGTTCAGTTGCATAACTTTGAAAACTTATTTTTTGAATGTCTATAATAAGTAGTAAGATACATCAAGGCTGATTATGCTGCTTACACTTTTTTTGCTCATGATTCAAGTGAAAGAAGAGTTGGGATCAGGAAGTTTACTTAATTTAATCATTTGAGGAAGTCAGATCTTGAGGGGGAAGATCCATGATAGAAATTGTATGACTGCTTCCTTTGGGAGGAAGGATACCATTCAATACCACATCTGATATGCATCACTAATCCAAGCAAAAGGCATTTATAAAATAACTGGAACCACCTTAAGGATTGAAAATCCTTGGAAAGGTGGTATTCATATTTATATTCTATAATATTAATTAAATGCTATTATAGACAGATGTTTTTTTTAAGGAATTTCAAAACACATACTTAAAAAGTAACACAAGAAGTTTAAATGTAGAAAAACTATTCAAAAATCATGATACTGCATATTCCTGGAATCTGAATGCATTCCTTGTACATGAATTCACCTATCAGAAGTTTTATTTTGCCTTTAATTTTATTTTTGTTATACTATTACATAAACATACATATTGCATTTTGGGTTGAAATACCCTCTTTCGTATACTTGTTGGATATGATTAATAAATACACACAGAGTCTAAAGTTAAACAATACATACCACTTATACCTAAGATTACATAATTTTTGCACTGAACTCTAGCACAGTGAAATAAACCCAGCTTCAAGGGCTAGAGAAAAATAAAATAAAATGATGAAACTAATAAAACTATGGATATTAAATCACTTATCACTAAAATATAACAAGCTTACTTATTATAAAATCAGTTATCCCAAATATATAATGATCATATGAATTTAAAAACAAGAGAGGAACTCTGGGTCTGTAATTTTGGAGGTGTTTGAACTGGAAGATAAATGGGGGAAAACTAAGACCAAAAACATGCTAGGACACATGATGTTGGAGAAATCTCTGAGAAGATATGTGTAGGAAATACGATGATATGGAATATATGATGATATGGAATGGAATCTCAAGTTCTCAATCTCAAAGGGAACAATGGTTAATGGCATGTTTTCAATAGACAACAAAGAGAATCCTGGAGACAGTATTCTTGATAACGTCTACATTATAAACAAGGCAATTGAAAATGGATGTGATTGGAGGATATTAGATCTTAAACTACATAAATAGTTCAGTTAAATGAAGGTGAAATTGTCAGACACTGAAAAATGAATAGCTATTGCTGACATAGTTCAGCATGTACAAAAATAATATGTACTTAACCACATGAGAGGATAATGTTTCCTTAAGGTTTCATGTACCCTGGTAAATATTGTTAGTTATTCAATAATTTTTAATATGTTTTACACAACACAAAATTGATACTCATGATTTGATTAGAGAATTAAAAAGTGATGTTATCTGGCTATTACACATTGACAATCACCAATGTATGAAAGGGAAGGGCTAACTACAGCTTAAAAGAAAACTTATTTCAACAGCTCAAGGCAATTAATGATGGGATTGATAAAAATGTCAAAGAACCAGAAATATCCAAGGAGCTGTATATAATAGCTGAAGCTGAATCTATATCAACTGAAACTTTATGGACCTATTCATCAAAGCTAAAAGTCAATTTAAATGCTCTTGTGATTTGCTCATAGAGAACATTCCAATCAATAAAAATCTGTATTAACAATCATTAACTCACTTTTAACAGCATTTTTGGTTTATAAATGATTTAGCTTACATTAAAAATTGTTTTTGGAAGAGTTTTAAATATATTTGATAATTGAGAAACACCATCCCACACACGAAATAGGGAATACTGCAGCAATGTTGTCTTATGATTGCCATGATCATCAAAATAATGCCACTGCTGAGACAGTATTCCAATGCTTCTTTGACAATTTGTGTAAATATTGGCACGACCTTGAGATGACAATCTTAGTTCTTGTTTCTAAAAGAAATAAGATGTTTTCAATCAATTTTACTTTTAATATGTAAAGGGGCAATACAAATATGTTATTTCCACAATTTTGCAAAAAATAACTGAAAATTATGGTAAAATCTGAAAAAAAGGCTGACAGGGTTGGTCTAGAGGATTATGTGCCTGCCTGTCATCCCAAAGGTCATAGGTTTAGGACCCACCTTTGTAATGGGTAGTCTAATAGTTAGGCCCCTCCGAAAATCTTATGCAAGCCAAAGGATCATTGGAATCTCAGGGGCACATGGGTCACTATACTAGAATTCAAATATCTTTGCCACTTGGAGGAAAAGGGAGAGGAAGCTCTATGACAAATGACTAAAGCATGACCAATAAGATGTGAAGAGCATAACCTCAGAATATATTAGTTTCCTTAAAATCTCAGTCATGCCTACTTTGTGTTCCTGTTTGCCAAAGTTTTTGCTGCCTTTCCCTTCCCTACTTCTCCTAAGACATCAACTTCCTCTAGGGGTAATAAATTTGGCAACCTCTACCACCCTCTACTTTAAGAACCACCCAGCCCCCAACAAGCAAAGACGCTCAGACCATTATGAAAGTACATGAAGCTCAGTTGCAAAGATATTTGAATTATAGAGGTTGAGGCAAAAAATGTACATTTTTTACTATGGATGTATATTGAGGTTAACAAATACCATAATTAGGAATCGTAATGCCATCTTCAGAGAAGAGGGATCAAAGCATGGTTGAGCTGAGGTAAATTGGTGCCTCAGGCAGAATTTTCTGCTCCTCCATCCAGGGTCAATAAGAGAATGGCTATGCTGGTACAAATTACAAGGCACCAATGCTTAGGAGGGGGGGGGCTTGACTATATGCTACATTTATCTTACTCTCTAGCATAATAATTTTTATCAGATTCTGTATTGTATTCATTGTCAAGCCTTTGATATCAATATTGCCACAGTTCTGTCACATCGTTGCATCTAATGCTTTAACCTTGCTCCAGTACTGCCATAATACTGTAAAAAATGAAATGACAAGGTTGCAGCAAGATTGAAGCAATGCAATAAAAGTATCATAGGAACCTTGTCACAAGGTTGCTGCAGTACCTATCCATCACAAGACTGCAATAACTAATTTTTACAACATTTCACAATGGAGAAAAGTAATATACATAATTTTACAGGAATTTATATTGCCATTAGCTATATTTTCTAATATACTGCAAATAAAAAAATAGAAAGTCATATCTCTAATAAATAACTACTTGTGCATTCCATTGGTGATGCCCTCAAATTGGATTTTGCCAACCATTTTAAGAAAAAGTAAGAACTCCAAAACAGAAAACTCCTCATTTTTATGCTCACAATATGGCAATGTAGCATGCAGTAACTCCCACAAACTTTCAAAATTCCAGCATATAATTTTTCCCCACTTTTAATCAAACATTTTTAGCCCTAAAGAAATTTTCAAAAGATAAGGTAAGGTAATTTGACAGAATTGAACTTTTAGATTTGGAAAACCTTCAGGACTAGATGTTTAAATCTTTTTGCCAATTAACTTCAAAATGTCAATACACTTTAGAAACATACATATGAACCTGAGTTCTCAATGAAATTAATGGAATTGGGAGCAACTTAGCATTATATTAAAAGATTTATTCACTTAGTTTTCCACATTAAGTATCATATAACCCAGGTTTTATTGTCCCGACCCTCCCTCTTGTATATAAGCCATGAATGTATGACTGTGTACACGATACTGTTGCAATGCAAAAAAACATGGGTCATGCAATATTAAGTAAATGTGGAAAACCAAGTGACTAAATCTTTCACTAAGGGTTTTCACTCATCCCTGCATAGCATATTAAAAATGTTTGTCATAGAGTTTCTAATTTTTGCGCAAATGATGTACAAAGTTCAGGAAGTTGAGAAACCTGAATATTTTGCAAAAAATAATTATATGTTCACATTTATCTTTGGAAAAAATATAGCTGTAATGACAATATTTATACCTTTAAAACAAAACATTAAATCGCATAATTGCTATATTAGGGCCATATATAAATCATCTAAGCCTTCTGGCACAGCATTTTGATGGCAAAATTAGGTTCTACAATTACAGCTTGGGATTTGTTACACTTATTATCTCTTAGAATAGAACAAAAAAAAATTTGAAGGAAAATGGCAATGGTACTACTTTGCGACCCAACAATATGAATAAAGTGTAATTCATGAGAAATCTCACCAAATTTGAGTATTAAAAACTGTTAAATTGGCTTAAGTGCCATGCTGCATTGGAGAATTTTCCTAAATATGGTAGCATCACATATTCAATAGAACACAATATTCAATAGAAGATGCTGAGTATGAAAAATTAACCCAAAGCCAAAAGGTGAGAAATTAGGAAAGAAAATATAAAACACCATTATTATCAGCTGCAACTGATGATACTTGAGTGCTCTTTAATTCAAAAACTTCAATAGTATTAAACCTAAGATGAGCGTGTGCCTCATAACAGTCGAGATTGTCAAACTTCTTTTCAGTACAAATATGTAATTGCTATTCATTTTCAAATGACTCAATTTCTTGCTAGAAGTGCCATCCTATAAGATAGAGTTGAATAAAATGGTGGCTCTGATTCTAGAAAGTCGAGAGAGAAAAAGAGAGGACATGGCAAGTCATCAATTATTTACTATGCGCTAGCAAAGCAGCTTTCTTTTAACAATTGCTGATGATGAAATTGATATCAGTTTGACTGAAAATAAAAAAGTCAACTAAAAGAAATAGGAACTAGAGATTTCATTGGGTTACATAAACTCTACTGACAATTTTCACATCAAAGCTCAGACCACAGTCATAGATTATCTCAAGAAATCTCCATGCTTGCACATTCAAAACTGTGTCATTAGTCTTCTGCATTCAAATCAACTATCTAAGAATACGTGGGTAGAACTTTCCTCTTTTTATTATCTCATGACACATTCTTTTGTGATGCCGTTATCATTAATGAGAGTAAGTTAAAGATCGCACCATGCACATCAGAATGCTTTTTAAACATTTTGAAAATTATTTTCACTACAAATTCTCTCGACTCTATTCAACTGCCCATTGTTTTCAACAGTGACATGTTAGTAATACATAAATTTGAATCATTGTTTCAACAAGAAATGTTTGAAAAAATCCCCAATGTCAGCTGTAGAGGAAAGGGGAAAGAATTAATTTTTCGTATCCTTGAATGCATGCAACCAGAATGTCGCCCATGCATGTAATTTGTACTTTTTATATACCTTGGAGGATATTTAATAAAGCATCCATAAGTAGAGAAGTTCTGTTAGATCAATATCTTTTAAGCATAATTTCAACTGGTTTTGTCTCTTTTTTCTTACTTCAGTGGCAGGTTATACAGAAGAATTGAAAAATAAAGAGTTTAGCTTCCACAAAAAAAGAGAAAAAAGGGATTTGCGGTCACTGAAGAGGTTATCAATTATGAGCTCTGAGAGACTATGTAAAATGCTTAATTTATTAATAGTGAGAGACTTGTCGTTCTCAAAAGAATAAAACGTTTTTGAAATCATTTAGAAAGAAACTGGAGTATATGGCCAAATGCTAAGTACCTAATTGGTTTACAATTATTGGACTAACAAATGGGAGATCCCGAGTCAAATTCCAATACGTCAACCGACTTTATTCTTGGAAAATCACTACACAAATTTGCAATTAAAAAGAATACATACTTTAATTTTATCTGTCATTAGTTAAGTATCTTACATGGAGTGGTACAAAGTATTTGAATGCGACATGAGAATTTTACGATTTATTCAAAAAAGAAATGACATTATTTAGAATATTCCCAACCCTATATGATCCATCCAGTTTTACCAGTATTTTCATAATTCCTAATATGCACATACCATTTCTTAATTAATCATACAATATGCACCAACCTGGATTATTAAAGGAATACTACTTTTACCATATATTTTCCAATACGTAACTCCTCACTGGAGAGCCAAATTAAAAGGAAAATTGAGAAAACAGGACTTGCAACTAGAGAATAGGGAAGGAAGAATGGGTAGTAAAGACACAATTAGTCCACATCAGTAATTTACTATATGGCAACGAAGTTTAGAACTAATTCTCATCCCTGCATGACAAAACATTAGCTTAAATTCAAATTGAAGAAACTTGGTGATGCATTTGGCTTGCACATACCCAATCAGTAAAGGGATCTTGAATCTCTAAATACTGGTGTAATAAAAATTATTACTACGATTAACTTCTCAAAGACAAAATGGAAATTTTACAAGTGGTATCATCACAACTTTTGAACCTGTATAATGTATTATTTTGTTCAAAAATATGTTCTGCTACATGTTCATTTACTATCAGTTTATGGCCAAATAAAATGCATGAAACTTGAAATAATAATCTATATTACAGTGTCATCTGATATTTTTTATAAATACTATGCATTTTTAAGGAAACAATGATCCTTTATTCCTTTAATCATATTATGCATATTTATGACCAACTTTGAAATGTTTCCAAAAATTTTAACCATTAACTAGAAATTTTTCAATTAATAGCGAGAAGAATTGAAAATTAATATTTTCCTTTTGAAACCTAGGATACCTTTTTCCAAGTGCATATTTTATTGAATTATGTTGGATGTTCAATAATTAAGTTATAGTAGCTTATGAAATTGATATATTTTGATACAACATAATGAAAGCTAGTAATGTCATCCTTCCTCATTGGAACAATTAATTGTGTGGAACATTAATAAATTATTTTTATTTCATACAAAAACATTCATTGACAATAGATCAGTTTAATTTTTTCAGAGAGCTTCAATTAATATGGTGGGAATATGGCAGATAATGCATTATTGATAGCAGATTACACATTATAAATCAACCAAAAATAAATTGAGTCACTACCTGAAAACATAGCTTAACCGAGGATGCATGTATTTTCCATTTTGTGGATTAAATAAAGCAAGTGTTTACAAAACAAGAGTATGAATTGTCAAACCTAAAAATAAATTCTTAGGCAAGAATTAATCCCTCACGCAGGGCATCTTAATTTCACCCTGATTGATGAGTAAAAGGAGGTAGTTTAAATTGAATAAAGGCATAATTATTTATAGTTGTTTATAAAATGTGTTAACCCTTGAGTAGTGAGTTTTTGTTCATGCTGGCTAACCCCCAGGAGTGAGTTCTTTTTTTTCAAAAGAATTAAATTAGGTCCAGTTTCAGTATTATAATAT
>LYUA01000445.1:1394465-1413412 GCA_002093875.1 Calopteryx splendens | reverse complement strand
AAACTATATTGTTTGGTAGCCTAAAACCAATTGACTTTCTTCTAATATTCTTTATTTTGTATTTATGTCGAAGATATTATTTTTGGCATGTTCTTATTTTCTATAACTGCTTTGAAACATTTTATTCACTGCAAAGCACATCGCATTCCCGTTTGTTCCACAAACGATTCATGATCACAACAAAAAGACACAAAGTTTCTAAACATCTTCTCTGCTCTGTTGCTTCAAATGATTTAATTTATTGCTGATTGTTCCACTGTGATCAATTTGTTGATTTTTAGCAATGAAAGGCAGAATAAAAGATACTAAGTAATTGCTACCATGCTATCTCTCACAGCTGGTGTGTTAGGTCAGTGGGGGTGTTGAGTCGGCAATGTGGCTCCTATTGTCAACCTCGTTATCATAGTAGCTACGGTAGTAGTAATTGAAAGATGATAATTAGCACAAAAGAATACAATGTGTGCTGTGTCTTCCTGTAGTTTACATAATGAAATTTCACCACCTGTATATAGCACAGAATAATTTTGTGTAGCTAGTATCATTTAGTGACGAGTGGATTTGCGGTCGTGTTTTTGACCTAGTGGATTTTCGAAATTGAAATAGCCCTTTGATCTAATAAATGTCATCAACTTCTAGAAATGAATTTGCACCAGGTGTTGACGATGACAGATTAGTTGAATACATAAATTCACTGAGTAATGATAGTGACGACTCTGTGGAAAGTGACGACAGCACCCATTTTCGTCGAGAGACTAGTGAAGGGGAAGTGTTATCAGACTCAGATGAGAGTGTGATAATCCTTCCTATGCAGAGACGAGCAATTATTGAGTATAGCGATGGTAGTGACAGTTCTTATGAACGTGAAAGTGTAAGTGGAAGCAGTGATCGTTCTCCAGAATTCATTGAAGTAAAAAATAATAAAAAGTAATGGTAATAAGAAGTAATAAAAATATTAAGAGTACAGTTTATGTCAGAAATAATAAATATATATAGAGTTTACGTCAGAAATAATTGACGGTGAATGGTTACGTAGAATAAATAATTCCAGTTAGTCAACTCCCATGACAGTATCGCCACGAATATACAGGATAAGGAAACTGCCAGGGAACAAGTTTGTGTTGTAAGGAGTAGGAAAGACAGTGGCCCTGTCCATAAATCTAGAACTGTTTGTGTCAAATGTGACCAAAGTCAACATGGAATTTGTGTGTCTATTCACATTTGTGAATAATGTGATAATTAGTTATTTGATTTGGAAGAAAGTTTGTAATTTTGTCATTGTTTTCAATGTATATGATACATTTTCAATAATTTGTAATGTAATTGTGAATATTTTCTAACTAATAACACTTAAATTCTTGTTATTATTATTCAGATACCATATGTCATAACATCTTCACATGTATTGTTCTCTTGTCTAGGGAAAGTTCCACCTTATATACCTCCAATCATTTTGATAATATCCCCTGAATTTTATGCAATTAGCATTGTAAAAATATTGAATATTAATTGAAAATTGGTACAATTTCCTTGGTTATTATAAAATCATTTCCTAGCAAAATAATAATATTTTATATTTATCAATGTTTTACTTTTTTAAGGGTAGATTGTATTTGTTGATTTTTTGGTCAAAAGTGAAAAATAACATTATTAAATCTTGTTAATTTAAAATTAAACTATAACAATGGCATGTCATTTAAAAAAAAACAATTTTTTTTCATATTCATTACGATGGAAGCATTCACTTTTAAATGCAGAAAAAATCATGTAAAAATAGTAATAAATAAACACAGGATGATTTTTTGAATAAAGGCCAAATACCTATGGCACTCCTGGGGGTATCCACCAAAAAATTGGTGGCAGTCAAAAGGGTTAATATAGTGAATTATATGCTGGGGATTTTAATTTTCAAGCAAGTACTCCGATTAACTGTCACTGATTTATCAAAGTTTTACATGAGGATTCTTTCAATTAATGAGTATAATGAGGCTATTGGACTTGTGAAGCACACATCTCTTCTATTGTAAATGATATTAATGCAATGCACCATTATTTGAACACAATATTGTTAGAAAAACTTTTCAGAAAATGTTGAGGTATTTTTTTTAAGAGTAAAAATTATATTCCATAGTTGCACCTGCATTAGTAAACAATTTTCCTGATAATATTCTTTGTAACTCTCCAATAACCAAGTAGGCCATATAAAAGTCTGTTTCTATAATGCATAATGTAATTTGACAGCACAACCATTTCCTTCCTTATGAAATGAGGTTAGGGAAAAGTATATGACACAGTCTTTCCACGAGTCATTACACCTGGCAGTGAGTAAAAGTAATATTTTAGCAAAGACATTTTTTTTAATTGGTACATATTTTTAAATGCTTTATTGGGATTTCCCAGGCAGAGTAATACAAAGGCAAGATGATTGAAATATACATAACATATTTACTTGCATGTGTCCATAACATATTTACTTGCACATCATTTTGCACTGCACATGTTCAACAGACTACATTTTTTTCTGTGGAACAACAAAAGAAGTCCTTCTATATTAACTGTCAATCTGGAATATTTCTAGGAAGCCACCTAGTATTAAATTAGCATGACACTCTTGATTTAGTAACCTCCTTAACAAATGGTTTTTCCCAATTTTATTTTTTTATTTCACACCATTCCATTTCATTTCCTTAATATATACAGTAAAACAGCTGCATAACACACAAGTAACTTAGCTTCTATTAAACTACCTGTAATGAAATCACTACATAGAGAATTTTGGCACTAAATTAATTTAGTATGCAGTAATATTTACGAGGGCTTAAGTTACTGATGAACAGCTTTCATTTATCATGCCATACAAACTGTGGTAAAACGTGAAGTGAACAAGTGAAATTTTCTCTTTCAGTTTTTAAATGTAGTCTTTTCAATTGGAATGCAACTCCAGTAATCATAAGATATATTGGGTTCCTCAATGTTTGTAACATACGCGTTCTTATCCTAACGACAACAAAAACCCAAATGCTGCTTTCAATGCTAATTTCCACAATACTGTTGCCAGGGTGAAACCATTCACTGAAATTATACTGTCCTGACTGCAAGCAGAGCTACATCTCAGTACTTCATTTCTTTTAGAGAAACCAATGCTGGGTGAGAAGTTGGTAAAGGAGGATGCAAATGAGATGGCCCCATTCAAGGTGAGTGCACAGGAGAGGCTCTTCTGATTGCAGATGCAATGGGATATCTCCCAGGAATTTGAACTCTTAGAATAGCCAGGGTTCAACCCCCCAAAACGTTTGCAAGACTTGTAAGATGGTCCTCAACCAAAGTCTAGCATATGCTACTACAAATTATTGAATACAATATGCATTGATACAATAAACCGATCGATAGAAGACCACTGAGTAAATGGACTCATTGAAGGTGGCCACTCCAAGGTGAAGTTCTAAGGTTTGGAATTTATTATTTTGGGAGTGTATGTAAATTCAGAAGGAGCACTTATTTTTTATTTGACCACAATTATTTTGCTATTTTGTTGTTAAAAATTCGATTTACTTTTCTAGATGATATTTTTATCATCAATAAAATGCCTTGACTTGTAGAAAGGTGAAGTTTGTCAAATTTTTCCCTTCACTGCAGCCATTTTAACCATACTCCAAGGTCCTCATCTCAGACCCTATATCAGACCCCATCCATATCTAGAGAAAATATCCACTCAGGAAAATTAGTATAATCTCAACACAAAACTGCAGGTCATCACTTTGGCTGGGTATACAGGTAAACTTAAAAATTCGTATTTTATTAATGTACTGGAACATTGCTTTATAACTAGAATTTCAATTTAAAAAATCAAGCTATTACTTCATGTGAATTAAGAAAACTATTTTATTATTAGCATGAATGACATTCCATTCATAAGTAAAATTACAAGTTTACCTCGTTAAAGGGTATCAGACACTTCCACAAAGTCACACCTGAAATTACTAAATTTATGAGTGACATTGTTTATAAGTCATAGGGATCAACATTTGTGGTGAGGATAACACTCCAAACAGTTAAAACATTTTAAATGTACAATACAATTCAATTTTTATTCCCTGTATGGCTTTCAAGCAAAAAATTATAAAAGCTGAATAGCACCAAAGATGAAACTATGTTGAGCATTGACAAATTAGGAGCCAATTACTTTTATAAAGTTTATACCCAGCAAAGCAAAAATTACACTTCTATTAACATGCATCTTTACTAATATTTCTTTAGCCTAAAAAATTAATAAAAATACATTCAAAGCATTACACTAAAGGCTTAATCAAACTAAATCCGAAAGAAATAAGCAAGTAAGTTAAAATTGTGTACTTCTATTCTGCTGATATTTTTTTAAATTCAAAAACAAACTTAGTGAGGTATTTTTTGGGTCCAAAAGAAAAAAGTAAACCTTTTTAAGCCAGGAAAAAGTAGTTAAAACATGTAAGAGCCGCCATCATGCATACTGCTTCAACAATTCCACTTCCCCTTGCACGAGAATTCAGCAATTCTATTTCTTCTCAAGCTGGATGCCATCAGCCACATGCTACATGATGAAAAGAAAATAAATGAAGACACATAACAATAAGGTATGTAACTGAAATGATGTATAAAATAAAAATAATACTGAGGCATCCAATTATAATACATACATAATAACATCTGATCAAGTATAAAACATTAAGGACACATGATGCCATTCTGCAAACTGAGGCAAAAATATGAAAGTACTATTTAGAAATAGTCATGATGCAACTATTACTTGAATTAAATACTTAGATAAAACATGCTGAAAGAAAAAATATAAGACTTAAAGGAACACATGCTTAATATAAAAATAAATGTGTTCCCACCACAAGTATTGCAGAAGTACATGGTTGTTTTGTTTCTCTTATCACAGTTGGCACAAGGTGGATTCTCAGCATCTGATAATTCAACTAACTGGCGCATCAATGGATCTGGAGGGGGGAGACTAGTTCCATCTTTGAGTATTGTCTGCTGACTACAAGGAAGGAAGGAAATAAATATATTTATTTAATGTATTCTAATCATTAACTATCTATTTTTTAACTTACAACATGCATGCAAGACATAACACTTATATGTGACTACAAAACACAAGGTATGGTGTAGGTAGTGATGAGCAACGAAGTAAACATACACAGTGTAGAAAAAAAACTAAAATGGGAAACCAGGGCATACATTGATGTTAAAAACCAGTTGCATGATTATAAATATGATGACAATATTGCATAACCATGTCCTATTATCACAAACAGGTCTGTACCAACTGGGGGTGCAAAGGGTGCATCTAACACAGTGCTGAGTATTGTGGAGCACCAACCCCAAGTATTCAGGGCTGAATTTAAGGACTCGAAGATCATTTCAGATGCTAATTGTATTTTTGGAACCTTGGGGGGCTAGAGTTCTTGAACCTTTATTTGTAGTCAATGCAACCCAATCAAATCAGGCGCTCCACAAGGGCTGTTCAATAAATAGTTACAACACATTATTTATTCACATAATTTGTGCTCAAATTTAACTTGATGCTATATTGTTTTCTTAATGTCTAATGCATATGTGGCACAAGTTTTATTGATTTGACTCCAGTATTATCTAAGCAGCAGCCATTGCAAGTTGAAACATGTTCAGTTCGCCTACGCCAACGATGTAGGCAATATGATGCTTTGAAATTTAGCTTTTCCTTGGTAAAACCTTAAGCAGAGACCTATGTAATGCAACAGGAGGCTTATGGAGAGTCTTTTCTTCCCTATTACACAGCTAGAAGATGATTTAAAATGTTTAATGAGGGAAGGCAATCAATTTCAAAGGAAGGAAGACCAGTCTCACACTGCTCTTAATGGCATATTCCACTATATGATTGCAATCCCTCCAAATGAACACAAGAAGGAATTGGTGGAAAGGATAGGATTGAGAATTGTACAGATTGTGCAAAGCGGATAAGAAACTTTCTTTTTCCTTATGATTGCGAGTGTAGGATTGGGTGCAGGAGCCAATCAGGTATCAGAATTTATTTGCAGGCATAATGTCTTTTTTCCCCAGCTAGCCTCACTTTCATTCCTTGATTACCTCCATCTTTTGAACATTGGAAACTGCCAAAACTTCCCATATTTCTTTCTTCTTTTTAAGTTCTCTATTTACTTTTGGCATTTTGTTTTTTACTACCGCAAATGTCTAACATAATTATAGATTTTCACGCTATGTAGCACCACAACTGTTTGTTTTTTGATGTAGTTAAAAAATATCTGTCCTAATCAATGAGATTCCATGCCTGTAGTGGAATACCACAATTGTTGTGAGTCAGGAGATTGAAAGCAATCTAAATGATTGCAATCGTATAATGGAATATGGCCTTTACATGGGTAATGACTCATGAAAAGACTGCCGTACAGTTTTCTCTACCCTCATTTCATAAGGAAGGAAATGGTCATGCTGTCAAATTACATTATGCATTATAAAAACAGACTTCTTTGTGGCCTACTTGGAAATTTGAGACTGGTCTTACAGAAATAAGCATTAATACCACTGCTGCCATAGTGAGAGAAGATTGTCAAATAATGTTCAGAGCACTATCAGAAATATTTAGTATTTCATTGGGTGCCACCCACACGTTGGCAACAGAAAAATTGCATATGAGACTTGTTTGTGCATGGTAGTTCCAAGACTGCTCATACCTGAACAACAGGATGTTCACGTGCAGGCCGAACATCTCGCAAAAATCAATGTGATGTGTGTTCCTATTTCTTCCTATAGTCCAGACCTAGTGGGTTTTTCCTGTTTTCCCCAAAGTGAAGAAACACCTTCATGGAAAGCAAACAGCTGGCGCAGGCGAACGGAACATGTTTCAACTCGCAATGACTGCTGCTGATGCAACACTGGAGACAAATCTTTCGCACACTAAATAATGCTAATAAAAATTTTATGATCACCCTCTATTAACCTGCCCTTGTAGATAGATACAACAAGAAATAAAGATAAAAAATTGACCACATCAGATATTTATGAGGATACAGCCTTTAGTGCACAACACCCACTATAAAGAGTGTCAGTTCTCCAGCCGTAATTACCGCTCTGGTGGTAATTATGAGCCAACATTTTTGGCAGTCCATGACAAGTTCCTGCAGTGCATTACATTTATTTAAAGTAGGTCAAAATTAGAAAAAGTTTACAGGGGTTTTGGAAAAATCTTGTGATTGAGCGAGAAATTAATCAGTGTATTGAGGGAAAGCAGACATGATAAGTCGACTAAGGGAAGCCAGTGGTGAAAGTGAAGAGTGATATTCTGAAGGGAGTAAAGAAAGAGAAGGGAGTCACCAATCACAGCCCAGTAAAGGTCGCAGCTCCTAAGGTCCTCATGCTTCCAATCTTAAGTGTAAATCTACAAGCTTCATCTCCAGGCCAGTCCAAGTGCTTCTTTTCAGGCAGGAAAACTTTTATTAAAATGACTCGCTGCCTACCTACTACTGCCAGCCTAACTAGCCCCCTGAAGTAGCCATTGTGGAAGACACACCAATGCTAATGCCACTTGCACTAGAGAAGTAATTCAACTAAGTTTTTCCCTTGGTGCATATTTATAATTGATTGATTTTACATATATTTTATAATTATGCCATACACACTCAATAAATATTTCATATATTATATTATTATCAACATCTAAATTTGTGTTCAAACCCAACTCTCGAGTCTCTGGAATGGATCAGGTTTCATTGAGGATTTCATTCAGGATTAGTGCACAACTGTGTTTTACACATTTAATAAATAGATGAATGAATGAATGAATTGCTGTCATAATGGGTGAGACTCAGAAGATAGGTGTACCAGGGCAGCCATGTCCAAAACCATTGGATAGGTGGCTACCCCACCATTAGCTCATGCACACAGAGCAAACAAAGGAGCCCCAGGAGAATGGTCTTCTGCATGCCCACCACAAAAGACTCTGCCTTCGTCCTGCAGGCAGGGATACCACTGATATTCTCCATCAATGAGCCTTTCACTCCACAGAGCACTAGGGTGAGGACTATCAGCTTTACTGAGTGCTCTGGTTACATTTGCCTCAGTTTTCAGAGCATATCTTGCTATTTCATTGTTTTTCCCTCTCCCTCACATCCATTTCAGCCAGAGGTGAAAACTCAATCATGAATATAAAATGCAAGAGATGGTCGAGCAGAATGGTATCAGACTTAGTTGCTAACAACTGCCTCGTAGTGGGGAATGAATAATTCCACCAGATGATACAATTATTTTTCCCCAGGAGACACTTGATACCTTTAGTGACATAGGGTGGATGCCACATCGATGCCATAATGGTGTTGAAGGTGGAAATATAAAGCATCCAGAGCTGCATTTTACCAGTGGATATATTTGCATTGTATCTCATCTCCAAATATTGCTTCAAGGTCAATCTTTATTTAATAATTAATTTCATATTTTTGATAAAGCATTTTTTATGATTAAGGAAAGATAATGAAAGTTTTCAATTTTTAGATCCCATGTTTTTATATTAAAATAGCTTTAAAGATTAAAATATTGCATGAAATTACATAGTAAATTATCAGACATGGCAAAACAGGAGTTTGACATAAATTCTTTGAAAAGTAGGTGCTTATATTCATATTCTCTTTGCTTACATTACATTTAAAATAAATGCCTTGGTCATTTTAAAATACATTTTTTCAAAGGGCATGATCAATTTAATGTCAAACTCTACAGTAGCTAAGAGAAGATTCTTAACAATGCTAGTGACAGCCACATCAGAAGATGATCTTCTGTAATACTAAAGATTATTAAAAATCATTTACAATTACCAATGAGCAACAGCAGGCTTCCAAATTTAAGCATTATTACGTTTGTAGCCAAAATTGATTTCATATTATTACACAAGGTAATGCAATTTAACAAATAATATGCCTTAATGTAGGTGATAATTTTTTTGTTTCGTACCTCCTTTTTGAAAAATCTAGAACTTCCAATATTAAATATTACAGTCTGTATCTACTGTTTATTCATATTTATCGAAGTATTTAGGAAAATGCTGAAAATAGCATAGATTGATAGGATTTCCAATGACGAGGTTCTCTATAGAATCGGAGAAAAAAGAAAAATATGGAAAAATAGCATGAAAAGAAGATTTGAAGTTATCGGTCACACTGTGCCATGAGGGAATTGTGAAAACTATACTGGAGGGCTACATTGAGGGAAGAAGATGCAGAGGAAGACCAAGACTACAATTTATAGAGCAAATTATAAATGACGTCCATTGCAAGTCCTATACAGAAATGAAGCAGAAGACACAACAGCGATTCATATAGAGAG
The DNA here is from genome assembly GCA_002093875.1 of Calopteryx splendens. Lineage (NCBI taxonomy): Eukaryota > Metazoa > Arthropoda > Insecta > Odonata > Calopterygidae > Calopteryx > Calopteryx splendens. The sequence continues at coordinate 1,404,058 of LYUA01000445.1, read as the reverse complement.
CAGCTGCAAACCAATCAACAGATTGAAGACTGATGACGTGACCAAAAAATAAATTTTGACAGCAAACATCTGCCTGTAATATTTACCATCAGAATTTGTTTTTGGTTATATACTTTAGATAAAACTAGATGAAAAAACACATTGCATTGTACAGTTCATTTAGGTAATTGTTGTTTTATTTTGACAGAAAAATATTCTATTTGAGAGTTTATAATTTATATAATCCCCTCATATTTACAAGCAGAGTAAAGAACCTGAAAGAACCAAATTATTTTGCAGATTGGTTTTAAAAGTCACTAAAACTTTATTTCAACTTCATTTTACTATGCCATAATAAAATGCTAATCTAAACAAATGTCTAGATGTGTGACCAGATAGCACCATAATCTGACCCACTTCTTTACTGGATCACTGTAAAACTAAATGTTCAGAGAACATGTACATACAAATTGAGCTCATAATCATTGCATACAATGACTGAGAAGAAAATAGTTAAAGTAAATGGCCTATGGTCAGCAAATAATTCCATGCACCGAGGTGGCAGACACCCTAAGTGTGCCCCTGATTGCAATGCTTCTGGTCAGAAACACAATGAAATTTCTTGAAAAATAAAGATTCTTGAGAGTAAGAACTTGGATATGGAAAGTAGTCAACAGTTGGCAAAAAAAGACATTATTTTTGAGTTCATGCTCAAGTGGCAATAAATAAATCAATTCAGAATTTGTGTGTTCCAATATTCAACACAACTGGTGAAGTATGGATTTCTTTCAATTGTGCAAGCATTAAAAAAATAATCACAGCTCCCTATGAGTATCTCATGATAGAAGATAATGTAGTTTTATTTTATGGCCTTAACATGTATGTGTTGTGATGAGCTTATAATCTCCAAGATCTCCATAACTGTGCTCCATCCTCAAGAGTGTTATCTCCATCCAAAAATGATAACAAACTGGTCTTCAAGAAGTCAGACCCTTTGTGTCCCCCCTCCCTTCACTCATTCTTCTTCTCAGACTTTTTACTCCTTCCTGCTTTTTCCTGTCTTAAGGAATTGTTACCAAACCCTCTGTAAAGTTGACACACTAGGGCATTTTCCACAAGGCTTGCAAAAGAGGGAAAATAAACACTGTTAAAATAACAAGTCTCATTGATGCAATAATATAAAAATAATTTTAAAACGCAGGGAAGGATACTTGAGGTCTGTCATTCTTTGAAAGGACAATCATTTTTTGTAGTTGTAGCTAATATCCATTCTTAAAAACCTTTCACAAAAAAAACTGATTTTTAGTACTTTACAAATTTCAGCTTTCCTTCTCTGATAATTTCCTAAGGATTGAATGTAAAAAGAAATAATAATTTCCTTAGTTATTCATGGCGACCTTGAGCATTCATGTAAACCAGATGAGAGCTAGGTTATATCAGTTATCAAAATAATTAAGCAGTGATCTTCAAAGAATTTTTCTGATAGAGAGAGAAACTAACAGAAGGATACATGTTTTTAAACAAATTATAAAATTAGAAATCTAACTTGAGGGTTGTTTTCAGATAATTAACCCTTTCGCGCTCACGGCATTTTTGGTTTTCGTGCCCAGAAAGCTCATGGCTTATTTTTGTAAATTGTAAGGGTTTTTTCAAATATTTCTTGTGATCGTATTTCTGGATCTAGGAGATAAAAAATTTTAATACACATTGGTAACACATTATACAATACATTAATAATAAAATTATATGCTAAAAAAATTATTTTTATGAATTAAAAAAATTTTTTTGTAAACCTTCGGCTTAAAACCAAAGCCGATATATTGGCACCTTGAGCGAGTAAGGGTTAAGTTTTAAAAGTTAAAACATATTCCATTAACTTGATTGAAAACAACTCCTAATCAACCAAGACAATCTCCTTCCCCATAGAAGATGATGGGCGACTAATCTTGGCCAAACATCTACTTTTACACATTTTTACACAAACATTCTTAGGTATGAGGAATGTGTTTTAGTATGACTAGCCTTCAATGTTGACTGAAAATATTTAACATTTAAGCCCACTGAAAAAATTCTATGCATCCCCAAGGAAACTGAGGTCCCTTGTGGTTTTTTCCACCTTTACACTTGAATACTGACCAACGACTATGGATTGACTTTCAAGGACATATTCTGAAATGCCCAACAAGAGCAAGAAGCCAAATCTATATTTGATTGGGGTGAAGACATTTTAGGTTTGATGGCTAAGGATTTGACTATTAATAAGCACACAGGTGCTCAATTTATTTTCCCTCACATTAATACCATCTGCAATAAAAGCATTGAATGCATCACTTTAACTTAACGTATACAATTAATGTTATCACGTAATGAAGAAAATAGGTGAATTCAATACTTTCTAACATAACTTTGTGGAATTCATTATGAATAATGAAATTAACGCTGTTTTAATCCACTAAGTTTCCACAAACTCAGTGGATTAAAACAGCGTTAATTTCATTATTCAAGAAAGTATGTACTTATTAACCATATGAATGATTCATTCGGAAAGAACTGAGCTTCATTTTTTCCTGAGCTCCTGAATATGATGCAGTGAATTAAAACGCCATGTAACTTTGATTCCTAATTTTAGTTGTTTTACATTCATAAAATGTGCAACCTTTTATGGATACATAATGCCTAAAGAATATCAAGTCCTTTTATTTTATTAGTGGAAATATTCTATTATAGGACAGGTATTTGACAGAAGATAAAATTAAAAAAATAAACCAAATAGAACTCCTTAATCCTTTATGAACCAATTTTTTGACTCAAACATACTCCCCAGCTGTTATTTATTTTAAACAAGTACTATGCATGATCTTCTGCCATTTCATGATGAGATAACTATCTGTTGACCATAATTCATACTAATTCCTTCTCTACCTGTTAGCCAAAGTTTGTACTACTTGCAGAGAGCACCTGACAGTATAGCAGGTGAACAATGGCATAAAAGAAATATGATGGATGTTATCTGACTTTAGAGTGGCACAAGGAAATCATTATGTCAGATGAGGTTCGAGATAGGTTAGGAAAAAGATAATTGGGATTAATTAAAACCCTGATCAATTTGGGTGAAGGTCTCTACCAGTCTACCATGGCCGATTTTTTAACGACGTGTGTATCATCCTCAGGGAGTTAAGTCAGTTGAAAATGGACAAGCTGTCCTCCAAAACTTCAGCCATAAGACCTGCCCAAGTGTGGAACCCAAGAGGCCATCACCCATTTTATTCACCAAGAAAGCACTGGATCATTCTAATGAATTGCTTTTGGCCCAGTGTACTGAAGGAGAATATGAGCCACAATTGCTACACCAATACAATTGGTATGGACTACTGATGGTTGTCAAATTCAGCCTCATGCTATTGCACATAAAAAAGCCTCAAGTGGGAATAAAATCAACAAAATGGTCATAGGTGTAGCTTGAAAGGTAGCAAAGCCATGGAAAATTTTTACTCATATTTGATTATAAGTACATATAGACTTTCAACATGAACCAACTAAATAAGGATTAGTTGTAGAGTAATTGCATTTATTATTGTTAAAGGTATTTATCTGCTGAAGTAATCAGCACCATTAAATATATATGTATTGGCTTTACAAATACAAGTATACTCTTCATGGCATTCCCTTTCAGAGTAGGCAGTCAAAAAGCCTAATTTTAAAGTTTTTTCGAGGTCCTTCTCTCTTTTAATCAATTTCTGTTCTTGCCTACTTCCTTCACCTCTATCCATTGATTTATACACACCATTCTGTTCCTTAAACTATGAATATTGCTTGCCTCGAGTCTTAACAACAATGTTCACCTATGACTTTCTCCTTCCACACCTTCTTCTCAAAAAATTCATTACATATACTCTTAAGTTATCTTTTTGGTGATAAGTCTCTCATGCATTCTCTCAACATGGTGAAAATTTCTTTCAAAAATTTTTATCACTCGTGCATCCAACCTTTCATAACCCACTCATTTCCAACTCTCTCTCTCCTAACATTCATTTTTTAATATACTCCACATACAACCACCTTTCTTCTGATTATTACAATTAAAGATGTAATTCAGAAAAAGGAGGAAGGCTGGTGAGAAAATATATAGCCCATGATGAACTAAGGACACCAAGAGATACACAATTCAATTTCTCATATGAAGGAAGTTGTGCGTTCTACATCTGAAGAATTCCTCAAACAACTCTTTAGGAGAGACAAAAAGTCCTACCACTAGCAGGATTTGAGGTTAACCCTTGGCACAGAAATGTAATGCCCTCCACGCTTATCCTCTTGAGATTCACCTTATGAGATATCTTCAGCAATGAATACAATTTATCCATGAAAAAGTAACCTATGGAGGTCCATTACACTGAAGGAGGGTATGATGATCTGATAGTGTTGGGAGAGGTGAGAGAGCTACTGCTTTGGGAAACCAAAAGCATAAGGATCATTTAAATGTTTCCAATAAAACTATCCAGGAAGGTCCAGAAATATGAAAACAATGAATTTCTACAGCAAACAAACTGTATTTGGAAGAAAGCTTCAGTTCTGACTGGCTTTAGGATATCCTAATATTCATTTCACTTAATACAGGCAATATCACACCATTCATTGTTTGAGATCCATAATATTTGTAATGCATCCCAAACACTATTTAACTAAATCAGACTACAGGCAAGCATAAAAGGATATAAATTACACTCACCCACATAGAGGGCATGTTAACTTGCTGTCAATATCACGTCCACGAAGACAACGAGCACAAAAGGTGTGAAAGCACGCAAGGAGACAGGGTTCCTTGTAATAGTCGTCACAGACATAACAGAGCAATGGGTTGCGAGGATGTGGGGGTGGTGGAGGAGGGTTACTCCCACTCACACCTCCCCCTGCTACTCCACCACCACCCACATTGCCAACATCCTCAGCCGCCACTCCAGAACCTACTGGAGCCCCACCACTCTCTACATTTACAGATTCCTGCTGTTGCTGCTGTTGTTGTTGCTGCTGCTGCTGTTGTTGTTGCTGCTGTTGTTGCTGTTGTTGTTGCTTCATGATAAGAATTTAAAATATTAGAAAATGACCACAGGTAAAATTACAATCAAACATGGGACTTGAAACAACATACTGAAAGTAAGAGGAGAAGGTGGTGATGATGCTGAAGGTGCTGATGGGGATGGTGGTGGGGTGGAACTCCCCCACCAGGCATCATCTTTCTTCAATAACAACTCTACAATAAGTGTGATATCCTCTAAGTGGACTGGCTATTAAGGGCTGGAGATGGAGGCACTTGTAGTCAGACATGAGGAACGCCACACTTCCGTAACAACCATGCACTTGCAAGCAAAATATCAGCGAAGACCAGCATGACTGTAACAGCAAGGTAGAACGAATAATGTTTTAGCGATTGTCTTTACTACTGATCAATACAAGTAAAATATTATTATTGACGACATTTTACATGTAAGAAGATTAAAATTTCAAGAGAATCATCAATTATACCTAACATTTTTAACAAGCAACTGTCACAATATTTGAAGATATTTATTCTGTAAACTTAAAAATGCAAAGAGCTCTGGATCCCAAATCGTGTAAGCAAAATATCCTAATTAAGTTTATTTTCTATAACAACAACAAAGCATGTTTCAATGCAATCAAGTTTTACAAAAGAAATGCCATTTTTATTTTGCTTTAAGTTTAGGATTTCACGTTACGAGAACTTAATAATCGGTAAATGCGTGTAATTAAAAAACTACTAAACAAAAATGACAGTTGCCGACTCCCCAACACATAGGATTCATCACATGTAGCAATTCATGAAACCGCCCAATTTATTATTATTCTTTCATCAGCAATATGATGGAAATGTCACAAAAACACGCAATCCCTTCTAACCAAAATTGTACCAGCGTCAATTGATCTGGATATAGTTTAAAGAGTTGACAGGAACCATTAAATCATTACGATTAACGTAAACCGCAAATTAGTCTTCAGTCATTGATCTGCTCTACCTGTAAGTAGGTCTTGATATCTGCCCCGTCTTTCCATGCAAGGAAGAAGAACAGCTTCGTCAACTTTGTTATCTCCAGATTCACATTTCTAAATGGATGATATACACAGAAATCTATCGATATGTTTCACGAAAAAGATCCTGATTTCTCATAATTAATATAAAACTGAGAATCTAGTCCTACGTTCATGCTTTACAACGCGCATGTTTGGAATTTCCGAAACTGTGTCACGGCTCGTGGCGCTATCAGCGAGCAGATGGGAGCCTGGCGCAATAGTGATTAAGGGTTCATCATGCATGACCTGAATGTGAGTGAGCCTAAAGGGATGATTCCTGGAGTATTGTCCATATGGAATTAAAATTTGAGTTTTCACATTTGGTTTTTTATAGATACCAGCGTATTTTTTTGTAAAACTATCTATATATTTTCATAAACAAGTAAATTAAGGGTTAACTGAAGGATTCTGAAAAGACCCCGGCGCCTTGCCGCTAATGATGGCATGGACCATTACGGACGTTTAAAATATTCTCTTACAAAGAGAATAGAGACAAAGTGTTCCATGTCACTCATTACAGTTAAGGGACTTATTAGCTATGGAATTCATTTTTAGTTAGCCATTGGACTGAAAAACTTTCTCTATATGGTAAGATTAAAAAAAAATATTTTTCCTGTCTTCCCGAATAGTTCATTGTCAGAATTTCCGTGGCTGAATCGCATTAAAAAAAACACTTTAAAGTATAAAATTTATCTGGAAAATAGAAAAAGCATATACCTATGGTACGATTCATCATCCCATCTTTTTAATGCACTAATATGATGGTAGTATTTGAAGGTTCCTGAAAACGAAGTGCATCTGGACGACATGAACATCTTTTGATTTTCAATATTTAGTTTGTTACCTCATACTGTCTACTCCCCCTTTCATATAATCTAAGATCTATTTGCTTTCCATCCCTCTTCCGAAACATTCTCCCTTCTGTCACTATTTAAACGTTCCAATGCCTTTCAGTCTCTTTTACACAGGCTTCATCTTATTCTTTGCCCTCCTGAAAACGTCGACTCTTTCCCACAATTTACACCATGTGTCCTCTTTCATGCTTATTTCCCCCATCCTGCTCCAGACCCTTATCTTTTAAAGTCACCAATCTTCACTCACCCTCTTTCCTCAAAGGTCAATTATACTGAATACACATCACAATTCAATGGACTTTCAGATCAAAGTCTTATCTTTTCTTTACCCCAATACTCATGGTCCCTGCCTTTCCCAAAATCCCCTCCTCTATGTAAATGCTCATTGCTATCACAATTGATCTTCAATTAATCACCTTTTACTTTGTACTCACTGCTTCTCCAACCTCAGGTAAAACCGTTCCTTGAAACCTACCTGACTCTGAACTGAACTCTGGCTGAAACTGTACCGAATTGTTTTCAAAATAGAAACATTCAGTCAACTGAAACTCCATTTCCCAATACCCTTGCTACAAGACTACTCCACTGAAACTGAACTATTTTCCAAGGTCAAATACTCTTAATGGAACTTAATTAACACTCCACTGCTTCTTCCTTATCCTATGCTTATGTTGTCTTACCACTATGCTGCCTTAGCATTTGAGAATCCATGCATCAAGAACCATTTCTCAAGTAGGAATGCTGTAGTACAAGGAAGTTTCAGCCCAGTCTCATTTGGGTTTCAAGGGATAAATATTTACCTGTTACCTTAGTACAACTTTTCCCATGTGAGGGTGCTCAGGACACCTTTATGCTTTGTCGTGCAGTTCATTGTCCAAAGCTGTAGTGAAAGCATTTCATGTGATTTTCACTCTTAATTTTAAGTTTTTATGGCTACCTTTTTTATGTTATTTTTACATATAAAAACATCTAAGTGTATTCATCTTGACCCCTAAAAAGTGCATTGTGGAAAATAAGAGCAAGAGTAAAGTTGTTAGAGCTACAATTGAAGTAAAGAAATATCTTATTGCTAAGTATGAAAAGGGTACACATGTGGCTGATCTCACTACTATGTTCTGGGTCCGTAAATTAACAGTTTGTGCAACTTAGAAAAATAAAGAAGTTATCAAAACATCTGATGTGGCAAAAGGGGTTACAAAACTGACCTCCAGGAGATATAAAAAGTATGGAAGAAATGGAAAAACTGCGCTTAGTTTACATTAATGAAAAAAAGCTGGCTGTTAATGTAATTTCTGAGACTACAATTTTTGAGAAAGCCAAGGTCATCTACAATAATTTAGAGAAAGGCATGCTTGATACCATTGCTCAAAAGGTAGAGTTTACACCAGTAGGGGGTGGTTCAAGAACTTTAAGAAAAGCACTGGGTTCTGGAAATCCACTGTACTTCTTTATAGCTCTTAAATTGTCACATGTAGCAATGGGTCAATGCCAGTTTTTCTTGAATATCGTTGCAGAGTATGATACTACTAAGTATTCAAATATTACTTGAAACAAGATGCTATACATATATTTGTAACTTTAGGAATATTTCTTCCAAATACAAGCAAAAAAAATCTCCAGCAGAATTGGAAAAACTGAAAATATTATTGCACTTAATTTTGTTTGAAACCAAATAACTACACTTTTATTCTTGCTCATGACTTCACCGTCCTCAGTATCTGATTAAAAATTTTCACATATTGACAGTAAGAAAAATTGATGCGTAAAGCAAGCTCACAAGATAGATGAAACAATGCAAAGCAAAGATATACACAAGGTAGATGAAACAATGCAAAGCAATTCACAAGATAGATGAAACAATGTACATATGACTGAGTGTTGTCCATTTTCAAAGCCACCTTATCTCATTTAAAATTAATTAAGCGCCATCTACAAAACAGGTAAACAAAAAATACCTCAGTTTTCACACAGCACTCATACTACATATCCAATGAGACTTAATAGGTATGGTTGTCTTTTGCAATTCATTTTCCAATGTAGGCAACTGTTTTTATGTTATAGTCTGAATATCTGCAGTTATTTCATAATAATCCATGAATAACACTTGGTATTTTCATCAGTTGATCAGAACTCCTGAATGCAGTGATGTCAGAGAAATTGATTAAGAGTTATTAAAATAATAAAAATTGAAAATTTCTTTTTTGGAAAGTATTTCTGCCTCAATACCTGAAAACTTTTCCAGTGCTTCATTAATAATGACAACATCAAGGGTATCAAAGAGTTGTGGCATTGAGTATTCCCTCTCTAGTCTTGAGAGTAGACACAAGCAATGTCACATTGAAGTGTACTAGATTGAAAAAAAACTGATGTTAGTTTGTTGCCAAAATCTGTGCCACATTGTCGTCTCCAAAAGTCATCAAAATTGGGTATGCTGCACATAGTCCTTGCAGTCGTATTATCTCTTTGGATTGTGCCTTTTTATTCATTCTTGAATGTATGCTCAATGAGTCAAGGAGAATGTGGCAGGCAAAAAGTAGCAAAATTACTAAACAGTTACCCGTTGCCATTCCAGCAGACACACTAACACAAGAAAATAGATCCTTTTTAGGGTGAAATTGTGTTTAACATATTATGTAGGACCTCTTGTTTGGCCACGAGGTAAATAAATAGCAGTAT
>LYUA01000445.1:1378153-1392566 GCA_002093875.1 Calopteryx splendens | reverse complement strand
AATATTGGCCATTGATACCATACTGCTATTTGTGTTTAACATGTTTAGGAAAATTAAGCATCCTGCTGACTGTGAAACACAATCTGCTTTCCCTTTGTTTACAAGAAAGCCAAATGGACTATTGAGGAAATGGGTCAGACAATTCGATCAGGGGCATGATAAATGGGCACCCAACTATGATGAATGATGCTTTTGTGAGTACAGTTGATGTAAAACTTCATGAGAATAGGGGTTCACAATTTTATCACTTCTTCTCACAATCATCCCATGAGCATGGTGAAGGGTTCTTGAGCCCTATCATCACAGATAATTCGACATAAGCAAGTTTCAAATTGACTCTAAAATTAAAGCAGTATTCAATGCTGTGAAGAACTTTGCCAGGCAGCCCCAAGAGAGGATACAGAAACTGATATCCTACTATAATTAATACCTTAATAATGGTAGCAACTTTGTATAAACATAGTTCAATGCATGCTGAATATGAATATTTAATAAAAATTATGTTGTTTTCTTTTAAAATGAATCAGTATTTATGTACTTTATGAATATGACTCATGTATGAAGTGGCTTTAAGTAAACACCCATCCACTGCATTTAAAATGAAAAAAAAAATTTGTTCACCTTTTTTATGCGAGATGATCTATTCACTTAAACTTCCTCTGATTACAATTTCCCATGGTCTACCTAAACACACACCCAAGGGGCAAGTTTTGGAACATAACTATTAATTTTCACTAAAAGACCCTCATTGATCTAACTAAAAGTGCTGGTCATTTATCTTTGAGAAATGGTTCTCAATTGATTATTCACTATGCTAATGGGCATTTCACTGCTCTCTTAATTTATAAGGTGATCTCTACCTACATATGTATTATTTATGCCATACACACATCACTTTTAAAGTAAAATAATTTAATTTAAAGGCATGATATAAAATCAATGCAGACTAAGGAAATAATTAGCATATCTTTGAGGTAAAAAAAAAATATTTGGACCAACTCTTTGTAGAGTTAGGAGAAGATTTATGCTGTTAAGTTAGGGGAAGATGGAACTGTTCAGCTACGGTTAAATAAAAGTTTTGAAAGGGTGGACTAAACAGCAAGAGCCCATTAATGGCTAATGCAAATTCCAGTCTTTCTTCCATGTGAATCCTAATAGGGACACTCACAGAATTGGCAATCTATCCACAAAAACTCAGTCCAGTTTTCTTAAAACCCAACTAAGAACAAATTATAATCACCCAATTTAATATTAAGCTGGGTGATTATAATTATCAATTAATATTTTATAATAAGACCATACATAAAAAAAGGTCACGAGACTCAGTAATTTATATAAACTTATATATAATATGGAAAGAGCATTTACACTATAAACTTGCACAAAGTATGATTTTTATTAACTAATAAACCTTTTTTATGGGTAGTTCATATCACACAAGACATCATATCTAAATAATCACAATTTACTGTCACAACAGACAGAAGAATGGAGGGTTAGTTCTTTATCTTCAGAGTAATAATAAGAATTGTTTGTTCCAGTAATAAAAGTAACAACGAAGAAAGCCTTCTCATATTACTACCTGTCCCACTCAGGATTTTGAAACTATTTTCATTCCAGTGAACAAATGAACTTGGCTGTTGGTTACTTCTATTAACTTGTCTTCCATCATATTGATGACATACCCTTCCTGTGTTCTGGATTGTGATAACCCACCTGTTAGTAATGAAGACGTCTTAATCCAAGCAGAAACTAATTACATAATTAATTGATCATGGTCACCATGGCCTTCTGCAACAGACTTGAACATCCAAAATGTCTCATCTACTCCATGTGGACACTTTCAAGCAAGAATTTAACTTAGCTTCGATACTCAGGATAGAATGAAATCAAACTGATCTTATTTTTCTTAGCCATAGAGCAGCCATCAGATTTTTTGAAGAAGAGAGCCAGTTGATTAGTTATCAACTCTTTGTAATAAAAACTTTGCACATAATTGCTCCGAAGTTGAAACTCAATTCAATTATGATAATTAAGTCTTTTATGAAAGGGAAATAAAACGAAACAGTTATGCAACATCCATTTATTTTCAACTATAAGAAGTACATAGTGCAACTATAGATAAAATTGCATCTAAATACAACTCTCAGGTGATCGTTCAATTTCTATCATGTGAGAAGACATCCCTCATTTATGTGCAGTCACGACTTTATTTTAAATGAATTCGACATTAAAGCTTGATTGACACTGACATGAATTTGGTCCCTTAGTTGATTGCTTTTCCTACAATCCTGAAGATAACAACATCAGCAACATTTGTGTTAGAAGGTGAAAAAAGTATTTTACAAAGATAAAACAACTGTACGCAATGACTTCAAGAATTAAAAATATCTCAAATATGGTTATAAAAAAATTGGACTATGTAACACAAAAAATCAATTGTGAGGCCTTGATGGCTCATTTCTCACTAGCAAATTGACAACCACTCTAATGAACATGAAAATCATATGGAAATTTGTAACAAAGAAAAAAATCATCAAAAATACATAAATATAACAAACTTCATACCTTCCTGGAAAAGCCCGTTATGTGAAATTTGTAGAAGCAACAGTTTATAAAGTGCTCTCACGGAAAGTTCAGGTTTCATTTTAACCCAAATCGGTATGCACACAGTGCAGAAGTAAACAGGGCAATATGTGATAGGCAAATCGACACTACACATAATACAAGCGGACATTCGAAGTGGACACCAAGAGATCATCATCATAGAACTTGGTTTCTATAACCACGTTTCCACTGTAGACAAAAATATATATCCGTTAATTACAAGTAGATAAATCCACAACTTTAAGCTAGGCACCACCACTCCAAATGAAAACAAAATGACAGACAACAGTTGCGAAACATCTTAAACACTCACTTTAGGACATTCGCTGGCATCATTTGTGATTCTGGAGCGGCTTCTATCAGTGACTGCCAAGTGTTTGTCGAGTTAGGTATTACAAATCCAAATTCGAAAAACCACTCTTCTAAGCAACGACCCTAAAAAGAAAAATTACTTGCAGTAATGTCCTATGTTGAAACAAAAATGGCGTAAGCTATTTAAAACTTATAGTTTACCTTAAAAAGAACCTTCTGTTCTAATCTGAATTTCTCCATCGGCTCAACTGATGAAAAATTTATTTCCCTTGAAACGGCCCGACACTTTAAAATTTTCTTGGGCACTTTAGCTTCATGTTCGACGTCAGGGATTGATCTATCACATAAATATATATTCATGTAAAAAAATAATCACACACAAATTTAATTATAATAACAGAATTACATTCATTTGGCTGCGCAAATTCAAACTTACAAATCCTCGTTGCCGTGCCATAAGATTTTGCCAGTATCTGCATCCCGTAAGTTCATCCAATTTCTTGGACACAGTTAAGGAAAAAATTAAGCTAATGCAATGTAATCAACAATGAATTAATTTAAATATAAGTCATAGATAAAAGGATACACAATGAAGCCTTTAAGAATATCTTCACTTCGTGAAGGCATATTTGGTTTAAGTTAAATGATTTACACCCCAAATTAACTAATTAAAAACCGTATATACTAATAACAAATGAATACATTCCGATCTCAGATAATCAAACATATTCAATAATTACAGACGCAAATATTGACTAAAAGTCAAACGCACAAAATGTCTATGCTCGGCTTTCGCAATAACAAACGCAACAAACATTCAATACCGATGCATGCCGTAATGCGCAAAATGCGAATTTCGTATTTCATTTTACACCGTGATGCACCTTCCGTTTCGAACGTAATTTTGAAATAATAAGTGTCGTGTGAATTTCTAATGTTTGAGATTAATTTGGAATAGAATCTTGTGTAATAAATATTTTGGCATCTAAAATAAAGTATCTTTTTGGATTGAAGATACTGCATTGTGATATGGCATAATATTTACTAAAAGTGTAATTGGGATAAATAATATGTGCGGAATATTTTGTTCAGTTACTTCGGTACACTGTGCGAAGAGTGAAAGTTTTGAATCAAAAGTGGGTATTACATTTGTATAATTGTGTTTTCAATCAAATTTTTCCAATATTTTTTAGGTTTTCAAGTGTATCCTCTCAAGGAAAGGTAACATCGGACAAACATTAACTTACGTTTTGTACAATTACTAAAATAAAATTTTGTACAGGGAAAAGATAAATTATCAACATCGGGGGCTAGGATGCCAAAAGCGTGGGCTTAACAGCGAGACTCCATTAATTGCTAATGACAAATCCATTCGTTCTGCCATGGCATGTGAATCTGACTGGCTGAAGTTTTGTGGTTAGATTAACATTTCTGTGAGTGTCCCCAATAGAAATGTTAGTCTAACCACAAAACTTCAGTCCGGTTTTCTTAAATTCGGACTCAGGATATGAATTATAATCTCCAAGCTCAAATAATCAGACCATTCCATCAAAAAGGGTGACAAACTGAGTTCTTTATATAAGCTACCATATAATATGGAGAGAGCATTTATGCCATAAGCTTGGAAGTAGTTATTTTTTGTAACATGGTTAGTTTATATCACACACGTAAGAAATACTAATTTACCGAAAAACCTAAATTATCACAATTAAATTTCACAAGAGACCGAAGAATGGATGGATACGTTATGTATGAATATCTATTGCATAGAAAGTGGTCAATTGTAAAATTATCCAGTTGACTCAATTATTAATAGTATTTAATGGAAGAGACATGTAGTCACTACGATCCTTAAAAAAACTGTTATTGATTGTATATCGGTTGTGATTTCCAGGAGAAGAGAAATGTGTTGCTTCGAAGGCGTGGACCTAACCAAACCTTCACCACGGACCTGGTGGCTCTGAATTGGAGGCTTTATTTTGAAGCACATGTTCTATGGATGCAAGGAAAGAAACTTGTAGTTCAACCTTCTGTGGATGAGTTTGGGAACATACTGCTCTGGAATGGAGATATTTTTAATGGTTCATACAAGGTATTCTTTGTTCATTTAATGCTTATTCCTAGCCACATGTGTTTATCATATTGTGCCACTGCCCAGGAAGTTTTATCAATGTCATCAGCTCAAACTTTCACCATATGCTTCATTCAAGATTTTTGCTGTTATCATTTACCAAAAAACTAATATAACACAGAGTCAAGGAAATGCTCATTAGGGGTGAGTGAAGCCTAGTGGGTAGAGTGATCGGCTATTGACTGAAGGATGAGGAAGAAATCAATTGATGCCTGATCCCCATTCTAAAATCCAATTAGTATGGTTTTCTCATTACTAGAATATTGTAAGAAACCATAGATTATATAAGGAAATGAACTGCACATTCTAACGTAGGTAAATGTGTAAACTCCACATATCAAAGCCGGTTGAATATGGTTTTGCCAGGTTTCAAGTAAACTTTAAAAAATTGAGCACAACTCCCATGACGTCAAAGAGGCCCATCTCATCATGTTGAAAGTGCCTTGTAGTACTAGTTCATTCATTCCTTTCCTAACGGGAGTTTTCAAAAACATCAATGCATGCATTATATAAAATTTAGACTTAGATACTTATTACATCATTACAATATACAATAATTGTATATTACATTAAAATAAATGTCAGTTAGAAAACAACAATAAAATAGCATCAGTAGTACATAAAATTGTCAAAAGTGTGTCACAAATTTATGAAATTTCAGTTTATCAAGAATCAATCAGCATCAATTTATAGCCTCTGTAGCTTTGCAGTAATAAATTTTGAGTGAGTAAATTTAATACTTTTCTAAACACACCTGTTGAGTCACAATAGACATCAATGTTGTAATTTAGTCTTATATAAGACATATACCAATGTGAGAATATATAATAGGCATGTACCAATAAGAGATATAACAAAACATGAGTAATAGAATGGTACTAAATAAAATTCTGTAACAAAACGTAATATGTACTAAAATGTTTGGCTTTTCTAGTAATAGTTGGTTATAATTTTTCTGAAATTTTGAAGTTTAATATACTACCCTGTTCATAAGTCAGTTGACAAGCTAATTGTAAAGAATTATCGACCAGTTAATAAATTTATTTTTTTTTTAAATATTTAAAAAGTTATTTATTTATGCTGTAACAGCATTGCTTTAAAATTTAAATTCTCCTTCTCAATATGGCTTCATTTAATAGTGCTCCGATAGCATAATTTAATTGTTACCAATTTTATTGTATTGTATACTTGAATATGTTATATCCAATCATCCAAAATAACCCATGGAGCGAGTAGAAATTGCCCTGTTAATTATGAATTGGGACCACATTCAATTTGCTTGAAATCTTTTATTCTTGGTGGGGTAACATCCTTGCCTGCTAACCTGGATGTTGCAGGTTCATATCCTACCTAGGTGGATTTTTTCATCGTCTAGGGGAAGGATATTTGTGTACGTCTTTTTCTGTTATACATACTTTTTTGTACTGTTCAACTGTAAGTAATTGGCCTATTGTGTTTGTGTAAATGCCAAATAAAAATATAAATAATTGTTTCAAAACCTTAAAACATCTCAATTAGAAGTCCTACACATATAGTAAAAATAATGGATGATGTGTTTGTTTCCTTCAAGTTGTTAGTCAGAAGTAACTTGGGGTCTAACTTTGGATTTGTGGTGTTTCACTTTTTTGAAACGATTTGCAATGCATATTTTCATATGCTTAATTTCTGCTCCTAGCAGATGACATGAAAATATTTATGCCAGTTAAAAACTTGACATAAAATATTTAACAAAAAAAGTATAATTCACATTTTTGCCTAACAAAAACTTCACGGTCATTTATATCTACGCATAAGTGCAAAAGTTTTCTGTTACTAAAATTCCATATTAATACACAATGCACATGGGTGCACAAAACCAGCCCCTTTGTTAAGTAGTGGCTGTATATGTATAAGGGGACATGTTTAGTGTCAGATATTTTGGTTGTCAAGTTGATTATGCTACTACATTCTATTTTTATAGGAAACTCACAAATTTGCCAATAGAGAAACTTTATATTCTCGAAAATAACTCATAACTCTTGAAATGTATATTCTTTAAAAACTTATAATTTTTTTAGCATTACAAATGCCATTGAAATGATCAAGATTCTGGGTCTGTGGTGATATCAATTGGTTTAGATAATTCCTCAAAATTGAAATATTTCCAAGTTAATTTGCTCTAATAGATCTCCTAGAACTTATAAATTTTAAATAGTCCATTTTTGACAATTTCTATTTCTTTTGACCATTTGAACAATAAATATATTTTATTCAATTCAATTATTCCTGAAACAATATTGTCAGTGGGACAGCCTAAAGGTTAAACTGGAAAAACCTAGAACATAGTTATTTTGGAAAATACCCATAAATTATAATATTAATTTACAGAAAGCATCAGAAAATGTTGGTGATACAGCTGCTTTACTAAGTGCCTTAGCTGAAAGCAATCCCGCTGATATTTGTGGTACTTTTTCACAAATTACTGGCCCCTGGAGTGTCATTTTTTGGAGTCAAAGCAAGAAAACTCTTTGGTTTGGCAGAGATCCACTTGGAAGACACAGTCTGCTTTGCAGCAAAAATAATTCTCATATAATTTTAACATCGGTTGCTGAGAGAGATCATCAGGTAAGTTTTGAATAAAAGTATCATAAACGATTAGGTACTTCCTCCTCAGGAAAAGGAAACATTGCCGTTAGTTAGCATTTTGTATGTTATTTATAGGTTACCAGTATTTCATTCAGGTATTGTCACATACTATAATTATGTTCAAGTAGTGAAATTTCCCAAAGCACATGTGTTGAACTCTCATATAGTGGATAAGTCCTTTTTTTTAATGTTTAATTTTTCACCGCTTGCTTCTGGTCCTGTTTTCTCCTATCAGAAAACCCTGTATGTAGTGTGTAATAATATATGTCCAACTTTGATAGGTGGTTGAGGAGTCAGATTTGATTTATATGGTGATAGTAAGACATGCTCTTATATGATTCTGATTTTGGTTCAAAAGCTTGCTCTAATTAATAATTGCTTCAATATTCCTCTAATTAAATAAATAACATAGATAGTGCTCATACACAATGTCAAGTATCATTGATACTTGCAGTATATTCTTTTATTTGGCATGTATTAAATTTTGCATGAGAATTTTGTAATTGATTGTAAATTTGACTGGATGTCAGAGCTTAACTAATAGAAAGACCTCGAAATTATGTCTGAAATGACATGTTACCAATACTTACATACTCAGTTTTATTGTGCCTAAAAAATCCTCCGTTTAGCCTATGGTATTTAACTTTCAACTCTCTGTAATTAAAAATAGAGCATAGAGTCTGAATATAATTCGATTACTCCCCACCAGAGAGTCATTGTGACTCATTTCCTTAGTTTAGTTAAAAAACCTTCCCTTATACATCCCTTATATATGCGGCTGTAGCACTTAATGAGTGTTCAAAAAGACATATTGTGACTATGTTGAGAGGTAAAGAAGGCTGTTATAATATGGATTTTTTTAGGTCACTGTAAAGGAATAAAAACAATTGGATCAAATCAGTCTTGTTCATTAGGCTCATAGGACTTGAAATGAGATATGATAACATTAGGTAGGAACCACATTTCTGCCATAGATGGAAGGCCATTGGAGCATCTTTCAACAAGGGTTGTCTAAGCCCTTTGCAATAATATAAGGTACATATATTGTCCAAGTAACATGCACAGAGGAAGAGAGAGCTAAAGGATACTGGGCACACAGGAAATGAATTCGTTGTGATGTCTGTGTTGCTTACAAACTCTATAGAGTGTCAAAGCCACAGGTTTTCTACAACCTCTGACATTTGCGCATAATCTTATTTAACACCCTTTTGTAAAATTTCCTGAGAACTATGTACTTTTTCATAATAAAAAGTTTGTTACATTACAGGATCAGTTTCTAAAAAATAACAGCTATCAGAATGTCAGATGATGACAATAATTATCAAAACTTCTCATTGCTTATTTAACAAATTCTATTGTGGACAAAATCATTGATTTACAAAAAGACCAATATATATATTTAAAATAAGAGTAATTTCAGCTAAGCAAGGAGCTTCAAGCAACAAATTTAAAAAAATGTCATTATATTCATTCAGGTCTCTAAACCCTTTTGAGTGCCATGCAAAGTTGTCAAATTCATGTGAAAATTGCCAGGCAATTTTAATGAGATGTGCAGAGTTAACAACAAATGGTCATGCAACATTATTGTTCATAATAATAAAATTAGTCCAATGTAAGACAAGCCATTGAAAAAAGTCTCTGTGAGCAAAGCTGGCACTTTTGGGGAAATATGTCAGTGTCTCTCACAGTGATGATGGTACTCAAAAGGTTTTAGTACATAAGGGATGACTTCAATTGCAAACTAATTTTAGTTTTTCCAATGTCTAAAATTAAAAAAGTAGTCTTATTTTTAGGATGAATTCCTGGAAGTACCAGCAATTGGACTCTTCTCATTAGACTTCAACTCCTCAGATCCTGACTCACTTCCTGTTTTTACACTATATCCTTGGAGCCATCTGATACCAGAGTTGTCATCCGGAAAAGATACATGCTTTGAGCAGGTAGCATATATTTTTTTAAATTTTTATAAACATAGTGTTTTCATTAAATTCACATTTAAGAAATTTATGGAAAATGTGCTTTTCACTGTTGTGTTGTATGCAATTCAAAAGGATGGTCTGATCAAAACTGAAAATGTAATTTCCTAGGTAGATTTCCTACATTTCTTGAAGGGTTGACTGCCTAGGCTCTCACTTTGTGGAAATTACAAACACTAGGTAGGTAACTCCATACTATCCATTATTTCAACTCCATTTGTTTAATTTACCTTATGATAGTAAAATGAAGTAGGAAACTATATTTGTGAAGTACTCAACAGTTATGATAGATTGATACAATAAGAAGTAGTATGTAATTTAATTTTCATAAATAATAATGGCTAATCAATGATACAGAATTAATTAAATAAGCACAAAATTGGACTTCATTACAGTAAAATGTTTTCAAACAAGTTTATTAGATTACTTTTTCATTAAACTTATGCTCAAGTGGATATTATATAATTAATGCCAAAATATGTACATCTTTATTATTTATTTACGCTTATTGAATATACATATGACAGGGTTATTTCATGTGAAATCAATTTTTTGAATAAAATAGGAGGTGCACCATTTTTAAATTTCCTGAAAGTTAGCATGGTAGTAGCACCATAATCAGACATATGGAAATGGATTTTTAATTTTTTTTCTAACACCTCACACTCTGTGGGAGCCATTTTTATTAATGCACTCATACTGATTTTGCCATTTGCACAGGTCCATGAAATTTGCTATATCAAGATTTCCAATGGCACTTCAAGTATAATTATGGTCTCTTAATAACTACTTGAAGATGATGTAGGGACATCGAAACTAGTCTGAATTAAATTTTTATTAAGTGGAAAATTGCAAAATGCCTGTGTTTCTCTTATACATAAATACTGTTTAAATAAAACATCAAACTGTCTAAAACTATGAGAGATATATGTACTAGCAGCAATGATCCTGATAGACTTCAAAATTACAGACACCATAAATAAACAAACTAATTTGAAATGATTACAAAGTATACACTTTTTGCTTTCTTACATTATATAAGACTGATTTTGGTTAGATTTTTAGTTGTTCAACAATAGTTTTCTTCTAAAAAGTTATGAATTTGTGCTATTGATTTTTAAAATAAAATTTTAGTAATAAGTACAAAAATAGATTTTTCTATCCTAATATACTACCATAGGGAGTCTGACAATATTCAAATTAAATAATCTCGAATTACTGGGCAATTTTGGCATGTTGTTAGTACTGGTTGCCTATATTTCAAGGATGTGAGTGAAAGGTGCATATGTTTGGTAACAATGTCCTCCATAAGCCCTAACTGTTTTCTTTAAGTGGAACAAATCTCATGTTGAATGTTGTGTTAAAATGTTAAAAATCTCATTATAATGTCAGTTTGTAAAGTAAAACAAAATAAAAATTAATTGAAAAAATTTGTTTTAATTTTAATTTCTCTTTAAGACCATTTTTTTAGTATGAAATTTTGTTCTTCTTATATGGATAATGATTTGAAAATAATAGAATGCATGACAAAAAATAATATGCACATAATTAGCCAATTAATGTAAAATAAATTGGGAAAAAATTATATGATGGGTAGGTCAGATGTGGGTTACTGATATTTAACACCAACTAAATACCCACTTCTATCATAGACAGAAATGCTATTCAAAGCCAAGAAAGAATTGAAGATAGAGACCAAAACTGCAAGAGAGACCAAACAAATTTAATTGCCAGTTCCAGTGACTGATCCATGTATATAATGTTAAAATGGACGGAATGCCTGATTACATGAGATGTAATTATTATTTGAATGTCATTTTCATTTTCAGATATGAAAAGTTAACTTTAAGTGCAAATAAATTTCCTATAAAGTTAATGATTCCAAGTAAAATTGCATATAAAAAATTGCTGCTGGTAATGACTTGTAATGGACTGTATGCCGTCACTGATTATAACTGTAAATATTACAGAGTTCTTGAGTTTTTAGCTGCTAATGTTGATGCATTTAGCTTCCAGGTAGCTGTGAATTCAGCAGACTGAAGTTTTCCATTGCAAATGAGATAATTGAATCACAAATTAACCTTAGAAGCTACACTGAGGAATGTTTGGAAGGCTCTCATCCCTTAACAAATGAAAATATTACAACAATACCTCCTAATGAAGCTCTTGATTTCCTTAGGAAGTCATGGTCTGGTGTTGATAATAGACTGGAGATGTTGCTGGAACTTTTAAGAAAGTCTGTTAAGACACGAGTCAAAACTCAACCTGGATTATGCAAAAATTGCATAAAGGGTATGTTTTTGACTTCCAAATGCTAGGCAAATGCCATATTTGGGTGTGTGATTTTTCTACTGTACATTGCAAAATTTTCTTTTTTTTTGATTGGCTGAAATGGCTTGACTGAAATATAGTGGTTGTCAGTTCTCAAAATATATGTATGCAAATTTTCACTTTTTTTGCTGATCACCACATTTACCTTCTATTGCTGTAGTGTGTCATTACATACAGGCTCTGGAAATATATCTATGGATATCACCCAAATGAAACTAGTTGTTTGCAAAGGACATTTTTACCAGAAAAGATTGAAATTTTAATCAGAATTTCATTTTATAACTTTTAGCATTCTTTTGCATTTTTAGCATCTTTAGCATTTCTTTGTATTTTTAATTAAGAATCTTTCCTAAACATTTTTATTTACATCTTTTATTACTTTTGAGGGGTCTTGTTATTAAATATCCGCAAATATTTTCCATTTTAGGTGTTCATGATGTTGAAAGTAGTGGTATTTGCTGTCAACATCCCAAAGTCTGTGTGCTATTTTCTGGTGGAATAGACTCAACAATTCTCACTCTACTGGTTGATCTTTTTGTGCCAAAACATGAAGCAATCGACTTACTAAATGTAGCTTTTGCCAAAGAAAAAAGCGAAGAACCGTTGCAGATATCAGAGGCTTCTGATGAAAGTAAATACAAGCTTATTTTCTCTTGTTGTTATTAACTAATTGATGAAATAGTTTAATAAATGATTTATTACGATCTGTTTGAGTAGAATAGGACCTTTTACCTCCAATTGGATTGAGCCAAGAGTACCTATCTCAGTTCCTAAATTTGTTGTGATCATCAAAGCTCCTCACTATGTGCAAGGGAAGTTTAAACACCCACACAATAACTACCAAGGCCATATGTAGGGGTCCTACCTTCTGCTAGATTTTAGCATCACGTAACTTCACATCAAAATGTAAATCCCTACAGTACTCAGAAGGCGCACTCCATGAATGTGTAATATTGTGAAATCCTAATATTTAAAAACAAATAAAATGGTGAATTCAGAGTTTCCTGGACACAGTCTGTGCAGATGATATACAATAGACAGGAAGGTGGCAAGTGTGGTGTTATTTCCCATTTAAGTAAATGCAAAATTACCATGCAGATTATTTTCTATTTGAACACATTATAATTGATTTAAAAACAATCATTTCTCACAAATGAGGCATACATTTATAAATTCTAAACCAATAACTAACCTGACTTATTGTGTTTATAATGAACAAAGAGTGATTTTATAATTGTCCATTAGGTGTTTTAATGGGGAAATTGAGTTTTAAGGAACTACCGTATTTTTCGGTACATAATACACATGTTATCTATACAAAAAAGATCTAAGTCTGTGCAGTATACCTTAGAAATTTATGAGAGTTTAAAAATAATTAATGCTAAAACTTATTTATTATACGTAATACTATTGGCACCCAAAAAATTCATCATCAGATTCTACACTAATAGAATCAATTACATTTAAGATCTCTTTTGGTATTTCTTCAGATTTGGTTTCTGAGAATGTATCATCATTTACATCGTCATCTTTACCGGACACAACTTCACCCCCTTTTGGTTTAATGAATCCATTCTTGACACAGTTTTTGTTTACTGTTCCCCAACTTTTCACAACCCATGCCACTATATCTTGATATGACAGTCTCTTCATCTGTCCTGTTTTTTTTATACCTATTCATGGATGCCACCCATCATCCAGGTTTCCCACTTGCCCCACAACTGGTCTTTGAGTGGTTTATTAACTGCAATTTCAAAAGGTTGAAGTTTTTTCGTTAAACCACCTGAAATGATGGCTATTTATGAATACTTGTTTACAATTGTTTAAATTTCTGGTGATATATTAGCCCTACACGAATCCAAGATTAATAGACATTTCGGATTTAAAAAACCCATTTTCCTCTTTCACCACACATAGTCCAACCAAAACTTCCTCACCTCAGAATTCATCCAACCTTTCTCATTTGCAGTGATAATGACATCTTTAGAATTGCAACCTTCGGAACGATTTTTCTTTTGAAAATTACCATCGGTGGTCATTGTGAACCACATGCAGTTATGCAGAGAACTACAGTAAAGTTTGACCTTCCAAGGCCTGTTGTAGCAATTGAAACCTCTTTTGCTCCCTTAAGATTTACAGTCCTAGAACTGGGCATGTCAAAACTTGCGGGAACTTCATCCATATTTCTGAAGTGAAAAGCATTTTCTAAACTGCATAGCACGTTTCCTCTTATACAAACTATTCAAAACTGTTTCAGCCTTTCACCATTCCCAAACGCTACTTTCTCCAACATTATACAGTCTACCAGCTTCAGGATTCCCTTTCTCCTTTGCAACTTCCACTACAAGTTTAAGCTGAGTGGTATATGATTTCCTTCTTGAAATACTTTTGTCTTCCATGGGTAATTAAGATGCTAATTTTAAAAAGGAGA
>LYUA01000445.1:1330434-1341568 GCA_002093875.1 Calopteryx splendens | reverse complement strand
GGGGGGGGGGGGGGGACCCAACGTGTGTCCGACTGCGCTTGTCTATGTGAGCGGGCAGTGTGATTCGAGGGCGTAGTATGCATGCGAGGCGGTGTGCGCGCCCTGGGACGTGTGGCGCCGTGTGCTCCCGCGTGTGGCGCGCCCATCGGGAGGGTGCCATCTTCCCCCGAGTCGCCCCGAACGGAAGGCGCTATGGTCTTCATCCACCCTCCTCCTCGGCCGCCGCCCGCTTAGCCGCCCCGTGCGCCCCGCCGACGACGCGCCCAGCACCCCCGACGTCCCGCACCGAGGAGGTCCGCCGAAGTGTGCCTTGACGACGACGCGGGCCCGACGAGACCCGGGAGGGCCTCTCCACGGGCGGTTAGAGGGAACTGCGGCAGTGATGGCGTCGAAGAAACGGAAGGGAGTCGAAGGAATCTGAGGCATCCCTTCCCCCCGCGAGGGTGCCGGGCAAAGGTGACCTTCCCCGGACGACCCCACGTCCCCGCAGCACCGCCTGCCTCCTCCCGGGGGAATTGGGTCGACGACGTTTGGTCGACAGTGGTTGCGGAGCACCTTCGGTTCGGTCGGCCCCAAACGTCATCCGCCACGCACCCCGTTTGGCGGTCGGGCGAGGGAGTGGCGGCCTGTGTTTCCTTTTCCTGGTATGACGTGATACGTCGATTACATGTCCGGGGCGTGCGGAGGGTTGGGCGGCAGCCGAGTGCTTCGCCGCTCGTGGCCACGCTGGCACTTGGGTTGCCGCGGCGTCACCACCGTCGGAGACGAGGGAATGCTCCACGAGGACTCCCGAGGATAGTTTTCACTTCAATTCAGAGTTCCAATAAGATGAAACGGTGGCTACTTCCTAGGCGGTGTTTTGCCTGTGCGGACATTGGATCGGCGCACAAGGTTTCCCCCGATAGAAAATATTCCACGTGTTTATCGCCTTTGAAAAGAAACGCTGATAACATTTCCAGTCCCCTGGTGACACAAAATATCAATTAATTTTAATTTTTTTTAATTTGAGAAAGTGGGAAATATGTGTTAGTAAATATATTATAAAATCAGGCATACCCCTATTTTAACTAAGCAACTAATTCCGGAGATGTGAGACTATTTGAAGGGACCGTTTTTCAAAACATCTCTCGAAGTATGTTCTTGGAAAGTATAAGGTTATTGACAGCGATCGTAAAACGTATTTAGCGCTAATATTACGTGAGGAGGGAAGGATTTGGAGGAATATCTCGTGATCGAAGAATATTTCGGATTGTTTGTCCTCCCACGCGTTCGAAAGCCTTTACCATTTTGTTAACTCCGTGGGAGAAAAGATACTGGATCTGGCATTTGAAAAAAAGAGATATATCCTTCGGGATATTTGACGGCCTCACAACGTTTTTCGCACCCCTCGGAACTACGATGGACATGAAGCCAATCCTCCCCATATCCCTGGGGTCCTCCCCGCCTCCCTCCTCCTCGCCGGTCGTCACCTCCTCCTCGTCGCCCTCCGTCTCGTCGCTGGCCGCCTCCTCCGTCTACTCCATCAACGGCCTGCTCAGCTCCCTCGGCGGCGGAGGAGCCCCATCGCCCCTCTCGCCGCCCCCGCCACCCGGCCTCTCCCTCGGTGTGGACGCGGCCTCCGCGGCGGCGGCCGCCGCGGCGGCTTCGGCGAGCGTCGCGGCACTCCTTGCGTCGCCCGGGGCCACGTCCCCCTTCGGGAAATTCGGTGAGTGCCTCCACAGAGTCCCCAAAAGGGTCTCTCCCCCTCATCGTAGGGGAAGGAAACACAAAAATATGAAAACAATGTCCAGCGTTGCGGTTTCCGAGTTTGTCGAATGAAACGGAGTCAAATCATCCAAGTGTCAAATCAAATGCCACGTAAAAAATGGGAGACTACCGAGTTTCCTTTTTTGATTGACAGTTTATCTCTTCTCTGCCATACCATGTTTGGACAGAATATCACGGCGGGAGAACGTTATATTCCTAATGCAAACCATTATCATCTCAATCTATACCATGCATGTCTTTTGCAATTAGACAAGGGTGGCTTTAGAAAATGAATGCGGAATAAGAAATTTAAATAAAACTGATGAACACATTTTTTTTATATTTCCTATTTAAATGGGATATTTGTATTAGAGTGGTGCAAGTATCTAGATAACATTAAGCATTAACTGAGCTTACTATTGTGCAATTTGGTAGCTGGTATAAAATTTCTAAATAGGTGTGCAATTTCCAGTTTAGAAGTTTTTAACTACAGGTGTTTTTTTATTGCCAAATAATTAGGAGTGTGAAGTAAATGTTTTCAATAGTCGTCCTTAAAATTATCATTTTTATAGGTGCAAGAATTGATGAATGGTTGAGAGAAATTATGACATTTGTGATTATGATATTTGATATGATGATTGACTCTTTAGGATAAATTAAGTGAATGATTCCGTGTTTTACGATGAACGAAATATATTAAATATATACTATAAGCCTCTATAAATAAGGTGACCATAACGAGGTAGATATATTTTACTCATCTTCCGGCTTTGGTTGCAAAAGTAATTATAAATTTATTTTTTCCTTACATTTATTTATAAATTAAAAACAATATTTATCTTGTCTATAGGTGCAACCTGGATTTGAATCCCCAGATCTTTCGGTCATTAGTTGCATGCTCCACCCCTCCTCTATTCTACTGCGCTACTAATTTGTGATATAGTGCAAAATAATTCATTTACTAAATCAATGATGTAAGGTATGAATACATTATGCATTTCCAGATCTCGAGATTCATTACCTTCTGCGGGATTTACCTCGCAACCACAATGACTGCTAAGGAAAAATCACATAAGATATATTAGGCATAATTTAAACAAGTAGAACAATTCGATTGTCCTCTAAATATATACACTTT
Source organism: Calopteryx splendens (assembly GCA_002093875.1). NCBI lineage: Eukaryota > Metazoa > Arthropoda > Insecta > Odonata > Calopterygidae > Calopteryx > Calopteryx splendens. Next base: position 1,338,684 of record LYUA01000445.1, on the reverse strand, counting down.
TCAATCTTGGGCTATAGGAAAGAGAAATTATGCTATATGGGGACATTATACTAATGTAAGACTTTTAGTGGGCTAATTGGATCGAAATATAAGCCCTAGGCCTATTCCGCATTGATCACGATAGTAATTTTATGTATTTCCTTATTCGGTAACTTCCTACTTAAGTTCCTCAACACCTTAATGGCTTTTCTTCTGTAGGGGACAAAAATTGAGCACTCGCTGTCACATCATTCACAACACACTCGCTGCACAATATATTGAAATAAATGAAATTGACAAAAGTAGGCTTTCATATAAAATTAAGTTAGGAACTGCGCCATAAAATTTCGCTACTAGCTAAGGTTTAACTGGGGGTGTGCAGAGGCATCACCTTAAACCCGAAACTCATTTGTCAAGAGACGCTCTAATCACTAGGCTAAATTGCCGCAAGATGAAGAGAAATGAAATAACTACTTCCGTGCTGTGAATGAATTTCCCATGTAGAAAAGAACTGTAGGACATACACAAAATATGTATCTAATTACAAGATATGATTTATTACTAATACATAGTTTGTCCGAGAAAAAACCAATTTCAGAAATTTTCTCGAATTATATTCCTACATATAATTTCAAAAAAGTATTGCTGAAGTATTTTCCGCTATATTATCGTGTCGGGTAGTATCATACAAAAAGATATTACTTGCGCATCTTCGCCGTTCCTGGCTGTTCGGAGGACAATGCCCTCTCCAGAAGGTGGTGAGTTCGAATCCCACCTTAGGTATTGAACCTATGTTTCGCATATGTGATATTATATGATTTATTGCATGGTACGAGGCTATTTATTTTACATTTGATGACTTAAAAATAAAAAAATTACCACTGACAAATCATCTCCTCGACAAAACAATCTACATGGATACACTTACATGCACAGAAATGCTATATAGGCTCTCGGCTGATTTATAGTAAACCATTCCATAGTAGAATCACTATTGAAGATATAACCTTATAATACCTAATTATTTCGAAATAAAGTAACAGAATTTAACGATTATCTCAACCAGTTTACCAATCAAACTGCAGGCATTTACACTACTTGATCTTTGATTTGAAAGCTTTATGAATAAAGTTTTACTATTTTCTGCTAAATGAAGCTTTAATGCTAGTCTTGGATACCACTGTAACTCTAATAAACGTATGTGATTCTATTTTTTGTGAGCATGTAAGAATTATAGCTTAGTAAAATTATAGTAATTACAATTGTTGAGGCATAAAGAAACACGCGAAGTAAGTTTTGCGAACTATTTGGAAAAAAACATGTCAATCACAAAATTTTTTTCAGGTGTCCTATTTCCATTTACAGTGCGAACAGTGCGGTATTAATTTCTCAAGAGATCTCCTCAACTCTTCATCCTTCTCTGGGCATTTTACAAAGAATGACGCGGAATTGAGTCAGCATTTATATAGGTAGTGTTATGTTTTTCATCCACACTTCATCTTGAATGACCAGAAAGTATCACAACCGAATAAAAAAGAACTATTCGAAATTGAACAAAGGGGTCACAAATAATACTCTAATACTAATAAAAATTTATAAGAGTTAAAGCAGAAGTACTCCTTCGTTATTGTCTCTATGTGGCAGGTAAAAACCAAAGCTATAAAATATTTTTAACACAAATGAAAATGTAATCAATACACACAATGATTTTATCAATAACTTTTAGATGGCACTAAATTATTTAAACCTTCTCATCAAATGACTAACTACTCGGCCTCGCATAATCCCTCTGAGGGCCATCCGGAAGAGGACGAAAGGCCACGGACTCTTCGGGACGGCTCGCCACGCGATCAGTATGACGATACACACAAGGGAAGCACGTGCACAATGGACATACTCACCACCGACGCCGCACACAATTCGGTGAATGGCAACGGGCCGCGAAGACAAATGAAGGCGACGCCGCTCGCAGCCGGAGGGAACCGCACAGTTGTGTTCTCGTTAAGTACCCGAGCCACCAAACAGACTGCCTCTCCAACCACTGCATCCCTTCAGACTCCCAAGACCTACCCCGTAGCCACGACCCCTCACTACACAGACTCTATTGAGTTATTTCTAAATACATTAAATTCCCCCGTCCCTCCGCCCCCTACCCTCCCTCATCACGTTATGGCTCCCTTCTCCAGCCAAGCTGCAATGTGGTTAGCCCAACCCAATAATAATGTAAGCTAATTAGAAGAAGAGGGGTGTGAGGGGTTGGGAATGAGTGAGGGGAGATATATATGTTAGGTCACAAAAACCCGGGTAGCCCGCGACATCTCTCACCTTCTCGTGGCCATCGCCTTATATGCTGAGTTAATTTTAGCATCTTGGCTGTTTAAATAAGCCTGAAGTTATATCGAGGTATTTTATCCGTACGATATCATCTTCTCCAGAGATAAACTTAAAACCTGGCCAATTCTTTGTGAAGTCTGAGGAATATGACATACTCAGATACACTCTCCACTACACTTCCGATCTCGTTAAGAGAGCGCTTTCAGCGAGCATTCGGCCAAATGTTTGGAGTACTCATTAGATTTTTTCTTCGAATCAAGCCTTTCAATCGAGGTCATCTACAGTGAACAGTGCTTATGGGCCAACAATATTTTTTAGATTTCCACAGGATTCATTCGTTCTTAAATATGCTTTTAGGCTTCTCTGTGTTAATTATTTTATTATTATCTAAACACTCCGCATTCTATGCTGGGCACATCTTCAGGATGAAGTATGGACTATGCTACTAGATACAGAACACGGCGTATGAAAGGAGGCTTGTCTATTAAAATTAATATTCCAGAAGTGCTTTAATCTATTTAAAGACAAATTGTTTTATGGATACAAAATAACAGCTGGTGAGTTCACGATATGTCTGCGATCTTTAGTATTATAATCTGATAACACTGATGACTGCATTCGATCGTTTTACGGACAGTAATAAAAGTTTATGAAATGTAAGCATTTTTTAAATCCTGCTTTGCCTAGTGTTTATATGGCAAACCTTTGATGCGCGTGCCATCATTGGGGAGTATAGAAGTTCCTCTTGGCATGCCATGGAGTGAAAACATCGACCACAATCACATCTCCAAAAAACTGAAAACATTACTTAATAAAAATATCAGGATATTTTTATTGAAAAATCATGGGTAAATCTAAGATATGTAAATAGTAGTTAAGAACAAATTAAATTAGCTTCAACTGAGTGACGTCAAACTTTTGCTGTGATTTGATACGCAAGTGATGACTTGTGTGTCATAGCGACTCAACATCGCCTTTCGCTACATTGTTTAACAATATCTTACACTATGTTGCTCAACAATGGCATCAGCCATTCCCCTGGATAATATCCAGATGCTGGTCCACCAAGCTCATGAACAAGGCTCATCTCGCTTCACCTTTTGTATAAAATGAAGACAAGGTTTTGAAACAACATACACACTAAACGCTGCCTTTTCAATGATAAACTTTTCCTTGAACGCTTTAAGCCCATCACATGCTAATTGAGTATTGCGCTCAAATTAATTCAGACTGTCATTTTCATCAATAATTCTATTCCTTTGAAATCACTCTCCGCACTTGACCCATCTCCTTTACGTGAGGCGCCAACCTTCTACTGGTGGGTTGGCCACTGCATGTCGAAGAGTAAGAAATTAAAAAAATCGCTGCTCTAATGTAAACATCCAAGTCATGGGTCTCAAATTGAATCCCTGAGACAAATTTGGCCTCTCGCGAAGAGTGTGCAAGCGCAGGACAGGAGGGTGGCAGGCGGATAGGAAGTAGTGGGGCACTTGATGACAGCCGGGCGGGCCAGAGAAAGGGCCCATCGATGAGGCATCGCCTACCTTAGTCCACACCGAGGTCCGTTCTCGCCCCAATCCCATCTCTCAAAGAATAATATCCTCATTTAAAAATTTCTTCTTCCATGATCGTGAAAATAATTTCATGAAACTATGGGTATGATGAAGCAAATACGATACTCTCGGTGCGAAAAACGTGTGACTTATGGAAAATAAGTAATTCATTTTCTATTTACGACAAAGTTTTACAAATTACAGTATGCCGAAGTGGCGTAGCCGGGGAGGGGAATGAGTATACCATAGCCCCCCCTAACCCCGAAATTTTACTTCAGTGAGAGCAGATGACAGTTGAGTACTACTGGTAATTTCATGCTAATTTCAATTTTCATTAGTGCTAATTGAAATAGAAACAAAAATAAAGTACCAATAAGGACAATAAATAATACACCAATATGAACGGAAAAAATAAATTCTTCAGGTACAGTGCAGTTGGCACGAAGTTTCGGAATTAGCTCTATCTTAAATTATTTTCTGGTTACGCCTCTGGTATGTTACAAAACCACAGTGCGCGATAAATATTAATTAAAATTTTAAAATTTGAAAAAGGAGATTTATTGCAATATAGTTTAAATACATGTATCTTAGTACGAAAAAACGTTGCAATACACAACAAAATGATCATTTCTCCTCTGAGTGCTCTCAAGGAGAGCTTTGAAGATCATTCTTACGCCGATGCTGTCTCTTAAGTCCCACTCTGCCAGCAGGAATTGGACCAATTCTATAAAAATCACATCGTGATCTATAACGAACGCTTCTGCGGTATACGATATCTTTCGAAATAAATAATTCGTAATATTACTTGGAGCAATTTGACAGACAGGCAGCAAGATAGGCGGTAATAAACCTCAGTTTCCAATGGATGAGATCCATTATTTTCAAAGCATGTGCATCTCCCCAAGGAAGACAGGAGGATTGGACATTCTCGATTTATTCCAAATATTCTCGAGACACCTTTGCCTGGCCTAAGATTGACCACTGGTTGAAGGCTAATTGATTAAACAGCCAGTGAAAAACCAATCGTGTACACAACTAAAAAGCTCGCAACAAATAATTTCAAAACCAAAACATCGCTGCACTTTTATCGATGTTATCGAGAGATCTTTGAGACGTTATCATTTATCCTCCTGTTCAGAGTGAAAAGAAGATTTTGTTGTCAAATTTCGCTCCTTATGGCCTTGAGCAAGACAAGCTGATCAAACTGATGCTTATGATTGAAATGCGACTATAAAGGAGGCCGAGACCTAACTAATTTGACTCGATAGCTATCGATTGACAATTCGTTATGGTAGATTTTCCATCGAATCCCGATCCCTATTGAGCCTCCACCGAGTGAAGATAAACTCCAGAGCAAAACGCTAGTCATCGAACAAGATGCTCTAGTGTGTTCCCCAATAAGTACCCTTAGTCATATAATGACGCTGATAATGACGGGTTTCTCTCTACTCTCGCACATTCCTCTCCGATATCCTACTAGTCGTACGATATGGGTTCAAAAGACGCGCGTATTTTATAATGGACGTAGTAAAAAGGCAGACACCACCGCCTTCGTTGGATCACATATCCACTTGAGAGGAAGAGGTGACATAGGTGAAGTGGTCATTTCGCTTTTACAAATCCTCGATAGGAATAAAATAATGTTTCCTTCGAAACATGCGCGCTCTACGAGAGAGTGGCTGCTTGCGCACGTATCCCCTTGGTGTTCTCAATGCTTATATCATTACCGTTTACCTTTTTATATCAGCACGGCGCCGCAGGCCGGAACTTTTCTGAAATTTCGTGGTGTTCATTTTACAAGAAGCTTCCCGTGTTTTCTTAATCATTTTTATTTTCTGAATGCATATTGTTTTTTTGATTTATTTTATAAAATTGAATTGGACGTCACTGTTACCCGAAAAGAGAGTTGTTTAAATAAAAAGACCTATCGATATAAAGTGGAAAAGCATTTAATATAAAAATTAGGATGCTTTCAAGAGCTTTCGAGTTTAAGTGGTATACATTAAGTAAAAATAGTTTCTGATAAGACCAAATCCATGAATGACAAAATTAGCAAACAAACTATTGGTTGTAGTACAAAATACTAGTTGACGTCACGTTGTAGTCGTTGAGCATCCTATGAAACAACAGTATTTTAAAGTGTGATCAATCACGAGCTTCTTTAACCAGTACACGCATATCTTATATGAGAAAACTTATAACCTGTCGGTGTTCTTCTGATTAACTTCTTGATGCCAACCACAGCAATCAACCCGTATGTCGGCATGGTTGGTGAGAATAGAGCTCATCCAATACTAAGCCCATCGGCGTGTGAAATTCACACGTAAGGGTAGAGAGGCCAGATCCAGTGCCATCTGTGGTTTCCAAGGATTATCTAGTACCAGAAAAAATCACACAGATTGTAAAAAGCTGAGAGTGCCCTGAGGCGTTACCAGGGATAGAACCCGGACCATGGAAGAAGATGCCCGGACCCTCCAGCTAGCAGTCCAGTACTCTTACGCGCCCCTTACACTTAAGTATATATAAAAAGAAACACCCTTGTCCAACTTACTGATATCAAACTTTAATGGTTGAAATTAATCTAATGTGAATTCTAAAGATGTGAAAAAGATCAATTTAAAAAAAATAACGAATCACAATAATTAAACCCGGGAATCGAACATGGGCCCCCGGCTAGTAGCACTCCCACTGGACTACCACGGCCTAACTTCTTGATAACGGATGAAAATGATTATACATAGTTTAACTAGTTTTTAACCTGAAGGTCAAAAGGATAGGTGAGGAATTTCTACAAGGAACGCACTCTTCGTCTTCAAGCCGTAAACTGAATGAGAAAGGGCATATCTGGTAGGAAGCCCTGGCATAAACAACCTAGATTTTCACTAGAATTTCGTTGTGAGTTCAGAGGACACTTAGTACTAAACACTACCTGTAATGAAATTAATCCATTCTGCGAATGTTTCTCTTTGTCTTCTGCTATTTCCTCAGATGGTCTCGGAGTTTATAAACTCTAGGGTGTTCCGAAACATCACTCACGTTTGAACCTGATTAACGCCCGAGGGAAGGCTTCCAATTCGTGATCAACATACTCGCTATGACGCAAAGCCGCAGAAAATAAGCGATGTACTGAAAAATTATTTACTCATTAAATTAAATCAGTTGTCATATCTAAAGATTTATTGACTTATAGAATTCACCTTTAGATCCACGATTTTATACTAAAATGTAAGAATTTCTTTTTTCTATATTTCGCCTGCCTTCCCAAATATTGTAAACTTCTTTTGATCGACAGCAATATTTCAACGAAATTGAATTTCTTGATTTAATTCAGTAACTAAGAAAATAAAAGATTACATTGGTAAAAATATTAAAGAGGGATATTCATTTACATCTTCCACCACTCTTCTGACTCCACGTGAATATTTTAAGCCCAATCTTGACTGAAAAGTGAAATAACAATAACCTATACTTTGCCCAACGAATAGATACCAACTCTTCACATTGAAAATTTCTGACTACTTGAATGACATTACCTGTCACATTTTTAAATCTTATACCCATGGGAAAACCTTGTGTTTTATGGAGGCAAAGTACAATTTAAGACCAAACTATCTTCGGCGATGTTATAACTGAGTGAAACATTTGTTCCTCTATGTTTTAAAATAAATATTTAACTTAAAGTAAGACACCATTCTGAAAATATGGAAAACTTACCGTTAATGAGGTCCTTAGTTGAAATGTGAGTCTCAAAGGATGATTATCCTCCTGTAGCAATAACCATTCGCTCATCGACCGTTCAAAATGAAAAGGCGCCATATTCATCCCACACTACACTTATGAACTAGTATCGCAGGGAATGCCGATGGTAATGTCCATGACTAATTCATACTATGGACAGATTAGGCAGATGAAATATACGATAGGGTCTGCAAACCCGTTCCGTTGCAGTTTCAATAGCTAGCAAAAGCAATTGTCCGCCATTTGATACATTAAACAATTGCACAATTAATTACTTGGGACATTTTTTTGTACGCGAGCTGATAGAAGTAGTAACATAGTCATTTGAAAATTTCAAAATATTTTTCGCAGGGGTCGTATAAAGTTGACAAAGGCCAAAGTTAAGTAGCAATTATTACTGCCGCGGTAATCGAAGTTGCTAGCTAACAAGAGAGAAGCGAATTATCTTCGCCCTTGATCCAAAATCACTTAAAACCATTTAGGTATACGATTCTCCCCAATTATAGACATGCAACCTTTCATACGATATCTTGAAATGCTAATTATACGATAAAACGTATGGTAGACCTCGCGTTAAAGGACAAAAATGTATTGGTCATGGCTGAATGTACCATTTTGAAAATATAATGGTGAAACTTCTCCAGTA
>LYUA01000445.1:1302230-1314266 GCA_002093875.1 Calopteryx splendens | reverse complement strand
TGTTCTTATAAATAGGAACTATTTTGGAGTGCTTTAAGATTGAAAGAAAAATACCGTGACATAAAGATTCATTTATTAAAAGAAATAGCTCTTTTATATAGTCATATACTTGTAGAATTATTGTATCTGGAATATTGTCGGGACCTGTATGTACTCCAATTTTTACTGAGTTGAGAAATAATTGACTATAATTCAGAATTAGTACGTGGCTAAACAAAAAATGATGCAGATGTAGGCATGATTGAGCTTAGGAACTATCATTTGGCATAGAAGCTGGAGGATCTAATGTAGACAGCTGACTGAAGAGGTCGCTTAGGCATTGGGGAAATATGGTAGGTGCCACCTAAGAAAATGATTCAAATGTTAACCCTTTTAATGCCATTGGGCTGATATGTCGGGCCTCAATGGTTGTGCGGAAATGGTCACAATGGCAATATATCTGCCCACTATATTTACTTTCAGTAATGTGCCTAATTGTTTAAATAGTAAATAAACGATAAAAAAAATGTACTAAACTAAATGAAAAATAGACAATTTACCTAAAAGTATTGTCAAAATTGACATAAATATGAAATTAATTAATTAAGTACTTAAATTAATGCATAAGCAATATTTTTTCCTTACTTCATGGCATGGGCTTGGCAGTTTTCACACAGTCTTCCTGAAAGGGCCTGGCAGCAAAATGGTTAACATACTGTGAGTTGAAATGACAGTGTTGTAGAAATAGCACCCAGATATCAATTTTTTATAATCTGAGTTGGTAATTAGGCTGAAGGTAGGTTCCAAAAGTAAGGGTAGAGATCATCTTGTACTAAGCACTATTGCTCATGAACTAAACACATCAAGCTGGAGTGCCAGTTCCATACCCCTGTGCTACTTGCAGTTTTCCAGGAATATTAGGTAGATTTTAGAGAATCATACAGCTTTAGTGAAGTAGGGAGTGTCTAGAGGTATCAGGAGGATTTGAACTCTGAAAACACTGGTCTACAGCTGAATGCTCCACTGACTGGGCTACCACAATACCAAATTATCATTAATATTGAAGTTTTTCCAACTGGTGAATAAAACATATGTGATGGAACTGGTCATACCGTATCAATTTTTTTTGTGAAATATACAAAGTATTCTTTCTTCTATTCTTTATTTTTTTCCGAATACCTCCGATCGAATGGCAAAGAAAGAAACAGAGCCCCTCTTAGTTCAATAATTGTTGTTTTCATTTGGTCAGCTTTTTAAGATTAGATTTTTAATGCAATCCAAACTGGAAACACAGAGTTGGCCCTAGAGGGAATTGATGAATAACAATGGTGGAATTCTTATAGTTGACCCATTCCCTACAGACGATGATCATGGTTGAAAATTCTCATATTGCATACTCCCTGGTATTATGCTGTGAAATGGGAACAGCAAAATCGTTCTCTGGTTTGCTTATGAAAACAATTTTTATACATCCTAAATGATCCAGTAAATATGTATGTTACATCATAAAATAAATAAAGAACTATTTTGGCACTACTGATGCAATTTTAAGCAAACAGTAGATTCTATTTATATTACCAACAGGTTATGTCAGAATAAGACAATATATGAAAGGGTAAATTTGTATGATGCTAAAAAGACAATGTAGGTACAATGCAGTGGAGGGTGACAGCGGAAAGTGACAATAAGGAAATTGACATCTCGCTGACTACATATAATTTTCAGATAAAAAATGTCTAAGAGCAATATTTATATTGCAATTTCTTTCAAACCTCAATGGTTACTTAGTAATAACTACATTACATTAATGTTTATGTTAATACTAATAACTTATCCAACATTATGTAATCTGAGGGTAATGCTCATTTTTTTCATGATTATTGGTCAGAATTGAGCAAAAGGGATTTTAGCAAAAATGGACAAGGAAGATTGTGATATATTTAACAATTCTAGCACCACAGATGAACCATTATGTCATCACTTTAAGGAAAACCTTATTTTAAATATTCTTCTTTACTGCACCATACTAAATTTATATTAGAATAGAAGTTCCTCCAGGGTTTATGCATGTACAGTTGGGGTTTTGGCCTATGAAGTGATGACTTTATTTATTCGGCTTCATATAAAGCACCTGTAAATTGGTATCATCAATCACAGTAATCAATCCGAAGGTCGGTTTGGTAGAACTCACCCAGCACTAAGCCCTACGGCATGTGAAATTCACACATCAGGGTAAGGGGGCCAGTTCCTTTCTCTCTACCGCCCGTGATTTCTCAAGATGACTTGGTACCCGGAAAATGGTAGACAGCTTGGGTGAAGCTAAGGGTGGCCAGAGGCATCACCTGGAATCAAACCCGGATCCACCGGTTAGTAGTTCAACACTTAACCCACTGGACTACTGCACTCCTTGTTAATGAGTATACAATGGATAAAACTGCAATACCAAAGGTGTGTAAGATATACAATTCAAGTGAGAAAATGCAAGAATTATGGTAGAAAAAACTTCAATGAATAGCAGCAGACAACAAACATTTATGCAATATGACCATATTCTCAGTAACTAAAAGAACTCCTGTTCATTTCCCACAAGGTCAGCTACCACTCCACTCCCTTCTCTATGTCAATTCCTCACTTCTCCTTCTGAATCGTACAGATGTGTTGAACCAATACTACTTTCTCACCATATTCTATCTGAGCATTATGAAAAGTGTGTGAGAGGTGGGAATTGGTGTGTGAGTCATTGCACCTATTATCTTGATGGCTTTCTTTGGAGGTCACCCACTATTGCCTGTTCAAAATATCTTTGTCACTGACCATTCGGGAAGGCTCGGAACTTACTGAGTGCCTCTGCTACAAGGGGGAGAACTGAACGGCAGCATAGCCATTTCTCTCTGATTGTACGTGATGAAAGGCATATGCCTTTCACAATTATGTACGACACACAATCACTTGGGAACACTACACAAGGAGAGACGAAGTTCTCTCAACGAAATCTGGAAAGCAACTGAATATTTCATTGGACAGGCCCCACCCGCTTATGTGCTATTGGTTCCTGCAAAGTTATGTGATTATGACCATTTATATTCCCCTACTCCTGAGTGACAAAGATATTTTGAATGGATAATAGTGGGTTTGAGTCCTTGTATTGAATTTCTTTGTTCACTCCAGAAGTTGAAGGAACTTGGAAAATTTTCATGTTCCCCAAGGTGAACTGCTGGTCGGTGAAGGAAGAAGTGGAAAGTGAACCATTTAATTAAAAGAGCTGGATGTTTATATTTTGTTGACAGATGGTTCAGAGTTGTTTTATAAACTTTGTAAAAGACAGTGAAATAAGAGAAAAAGTATTTTGTCACAGCATCAACTTCTATTGATAAAGCAGTATCAGCTAAGAAGACTAATGGAATTAAAAGATTACAAAGAAGATACATACTGAATAGGTTTTGTAGAAGTACACCTGGTTTAACAGTTTCATTAAGCCAAGTCATACTTATTTGGTACAGAAGCAGTGGGTAGTCCTGGTGACTTTACTGTCACCTTTGTTTTCCTCATCAGCTCATTTCTGGCTCTCAAGGAAAGGAACCACTTTATGTTAATGTAGTGATGTGCATTTGGTTGCCTTATATATGTGGCTGACCTCAACAATGCATCTATGTGATGTCTGTATTTCACTGCTGTTAGTTGGGTTTTTCTTATTGTAATGTGCTCTTCAAGTGCCTTCTGGTTGCTAAGGTGGGTAAGGGACTATGAGTAGGGTGTTGTTTCTGATGTATGAGGGTTTTGTTATTTTATTGGTGTTTTGAAGGTAAATTCTTAGATTTAGTCTGGTTCTGGCCTGCTTCAGAGAGGACCTTGTGGAAGATAGGGGATTATCCATTGATTGAAAGTTTTCCAAACAGAGGGGAGGAGGGGGTGATGTTAGCTTTAGTGATAGGTCCGGAAGTTCAAGATACACAAGGTTTAGGTAGATTTTCACTTTTTTTTTGTTTTACCTAATTGGGAACGAAGACATTAGGTAAAGAAAGATGGTTTGTGGAAGTTTGAACTTGGACTCAAGGTTTAGGTTAAGTTTTAACAGTAGAGGATTTGGGTGTCGTTGGATTGGAAGAACTCCTTCTCTAGTTGAAAGTGTATTTGTTTAGAAGAGAAGATAATACCAGGTTCATCTTGCAGTTATTAATCAATCGCTGGATTATTTCATTTTGTCTGAAGAGCTTTCAACTGAGAGAACAAGAGTGAGGAGACCCAGATTTCACAGCTATATACGATCACAGGATGAATTATTGTCGAATAGATTAATTTTTTGAAGTGAAGGCTGAGGACACTGCGGTGATTAAGAAATGGGTAGAGGCAGATGGATACTATTTTAAATCTTTTGAGGATTGGTTTGAAGTTGGGTTGGAAGGAGAGTTTTGAATCTAGTATGACTCCCAGGAATATTTTACTGGATTATGTAGGTAAATTTACATTGTTGAAGGGAAGAGGGGACCTGGCAGTCAATCAATTTTTTCCATGCTGGTAGAAAGGAATTTCAATGTATTTCTCTGCATTGACAGAGATTTTTCAAGTCACGATCCAAGATTCAGGAGCATTCAGGTGATATTGTAAATGCTCTTTGGAACCATAGCAGTGAAACTGTGATGGTGGTGTCATCAGCAAAAATGCATAATAGATGTTTTCCGTAAGTGGTATGTCATGTATGTACACATTAGATATGATGGGGAAGAGTATTGCTCCTGCCAGAGATGTGTTGTATTCTCATGGGATGACAAATGTTCTGCTGGGAAGAAAGGAGTTGATGATGCGGATTAAGCATGTAGGAAATTGCAGTTGTAGTTTATGAATAAGGTCTTTGTACCATATACCCACATCCACAATCCCTGCAGAGGTCTGGTGGCCAAGGTATGCAGGCATTGAGTGGACTGTGAGTACTGCAATTTAATTTATAGTTAAAGCTTTCATTGTAAATCTAGCTTGGTGTGGAATTTGTAGTGGTGTCACGATTTTATTTTGGTGGGCGTTATTTTTCTAGCATTTTGGAAATGGTGCATGTGAAAGAGAGGTATTTTTTTTGGATTGGTGAGGTCTTTGCCAGGTTTAGGGATTAGAATTATTTCTGTTTCCATTGGTGAGGTCTTTGCCAGGTTTAGGGATTAGAATTATTTCTGTTTCCACATGGTGGAAGAATAATTTAGAAATATACAGGCATTAAAGATTTGAAAAAGGATGGGGAGAAATTCATTAGGAATCTATTTTATGGTTTTCAGAGAGGAATGAGATCAGGACCGGGTGCCTTATTGTCTGGAAATTATTAAGAATGAGTTTTTAATCAGTTAAAGAACCAAGGGCTGGTTAAGAGGAACGGAGACATGTCAGGGAGGAATTGGATTCCTTAACATTCACATAAAATTCTGGAATATGAAAGAAAAGATTTATTGAGAAACTGTCCAGAGAAAACAGGATCAATGTATGGTGGTTGCTGAGAATGGGCAAGTGTGTATGGTGACTGGAATGCAAAGTTGGCACATAGGCCAACTTCACATTCTTGGCACTTATAGTCTTGTTTCTACTGGACATTCATTAACTTAAATAATAGGTAGGAAGTATGTTGCTTCATGATCAGATAATGAGATAAAATGAAGTGGAGAAATCAGGTGATTTTTAAAAATATTTTCTTCTTTTTTAACGAATGCATTCAACTTTTTATTAAAAAAATTATAGAGTTAATTTAAAATAATTGTTATAAATATTTATCATTCAATAATTTTTCATAATAAAATTATTAATTTAAATGAATACTGTGAAAAAATTGCAGATAGACTGAAATTTAAATTGCTAAAACAATTATTAATCATTTTAAATAAAAATACATTAAGGATAAAATAGTTTTTGTTTCATCACAAGACATGAAATAGTTTTTTGTGTTTTTACCAAACAGCTACATTTTACCAAAGGATTTTACTCAATGAACTGTGCATGGAACTCTGAGTATAACTGAAGAAATATAAAAGGTTAACACAAATATGCTTAAGGACAAAAACATATACTGAAACAACATTAAAACTTTTCTATTATTCCTAGCCTGGTAAAAAATAAATTCAAAACTTAATTCGGCATATGCAATTTTTATACAGAGGTCCATCTTCAATGATTTCCAAATTTACAATTGATATTTTCATAGTGGTCACGCATTAAAAATACACATTTCATAAATAAAAGTGAATGGTCATTAAAATACACCCATGAACATGGGAAAATGAAATCACTTTTGAATATAAATTTATTAAATACTGAACAATTATAAATAGGTACATTTCCTAAGCACATCAATAAAATCTCCTTTATCAGTACCATTAAGTTTTGAAAGCATGATCCCATGGTAAGGTAAATATTAACAAATCAGGGGTGGAAAAGCCAAATAATGTGGAAACATTTTATTTATTTTCATTCAATCATACTTATGCTCTTTGTACACCAAGCCTTTCACAACCTGTTACTTAAAAAAAATCTATGTCCATGTATTGGCTTGTGCTGCATACACTCAATATAACTAATGGTTTGATGTTTCTACATTTGGGTGGAATGAATTTCACCACAATTTTAAATTACAAGGCAGATTTCATAAATCTTCAAGTAGTTTCCACCACATAACTCTTCATGACATCTGGAAGAGTAAGTAGATAATAAACTAAGTGAAAGTCTTTATACTCTCAGCATTTTGTGCACTGGGAAATTTTGGTAACAAATAAATTAAAAACAAACCCAAATTTACCGGATGTGTGTACATGAGATGACACAATCACAGCACATTTGCAGTAGATTATATTCAAATAACCACAGTAAAATGAAGCGTATTGTTCATTTTCATGCAAAAAGTTATAGAGGCAAAATGTTTTGTGGAGCAACAAGCAATGATGAAATGAATATATTGTACAGGGTTCTTCTGGCCCCCCCATTTATATGCATTTTTTTGCATACGGATCCAGAAGCCTACACTTCACCAACAGCACATTCTTGACACTGTTCTGGTAAATGGTGGCCAAGTTCTTGATGGAAAATCACTTCACACAACTAGACCAAAAGATGCTGGCTTAATTTATTGAACACCAACATTTTTATGAGTATTAAGATCACACCCATTCAAACAGGCAACTTTGTAAATGGTAGGGAAGATCAATTTGCTTAGGTCTCTTGCAGTACTTAGTTAATGGCAGCAATGACTGATTAGAGGATAAAAGCTTCATTAAACAAACAACATTCCCATAGTATCATTAAAAATTTTATGTGTTCACCACTATTTCCTGAGCAACACACATTACTTAATTCTTGTCAATGTATATGTAGATGCTTTTAAAACCATTCCTTTGCACAAATGGTTTTTGGCAGTTGCGACACCACTTCATGGTCAGTATAGATACACACATATATATATAATAGATATATATTTAACCAGTCTTTAAAATATCGCATAATCACATAGTTCAAAATTTATACATAAACCATTTAATGGCAAGTGCAATTTTTCCATGAGCATCACATAAATAAATGTCAGGTAAAACAGAGACTGACATTTATGATATTCACAGCTAACCATTCTTTTGAGATTATCGGGGGAATGAAACTTAAAAACAACCTTCTCCAACATACTTCTTATTTCTTCTTCAAATTCCACGCATAGTTAACCGCCAGTGTTTCTATTCCAACTGTGATCACCTTGTTTAAAAGTTTGTCATTCCATTCTTTAACAGCTTGTCTCCAAGATGAATTCTACACAAAGACATTCAGCATTTTAGGCAACATAACTGTACTCATCAGCTGAATTTGGAGTTCGTTCAATGTATTGTTTGTCAATCAATGCCTCAATACATTTCTTAATCATGCTGATAGAGGGTGCAAACGTAGCCTTTGACTGACTTAATACCTGCAGAAAATGAATCGAGTTAATTTCAGTTCCTTTAAGCAAATTATTAATATATATATATAATTAAGAAAATGATAATATGGTGAAAAGCCATGAATTATACAGGGAGTAAGTACATCAAATATGTATTATACTGCAAAGATTGATGAATTATAAAACTCTATTTTGAAATAATATAAAATAAATACCTCTTGAATGAGAGCGTTGTGTCGCAGGACTTTGCGTGACTTCATTATTCGAACTATAGCAGCTTGGAGGTACAGTTTTCTATCTTCATCAACTGCTGATAAAGTAGCTTCTGCTTCTTGGGGAGATTCTCGTTGTAACGCAGCTGTTATTCGGAACTTAGTCCTTTTATTACTATAATTTAGGTTTAGCTGCAAAACAGAATCAGGAACCATATTCTGTGCAAAGAATAGAGGTGGAAAGGGTAAAAACTTTAATGAATAAGATTAATTTTTTAAACACAATACAATGTAACAGTACTAAGCCCTATCAAATATTGTATTCATTAGGAAGCCAGGAAAACTTCTGAAATATTATAACCACAGATATCATTTTAAATCAACAGCTTCAGGCTTCAGCAAGACATGCACCCTGTTTTATGCTAGTGTGCCTTTTAACTTACAAAATATAGGAAGCATATGATTTCCTTTCCCAGCATATTTACTTGAATCATTAGTGGAGACACAATGTGGCCTATAAGGAATTATTACATATAGGGGCACACAATGTTCTCCACAATAATTAATTGCCACAAAAGGTTAATTTTTAATTTATACCAATAAGCTAAATTCCCAATTATCTGTGCATACATTATCCAGAATGCAGATTATCTGTGCATCACCTCAGTGTTGTGTATCGATGGTGATGATGGAGTGGAGGGCAATGGGATGGGTTGTTGACCTGTAGACAAAAAGGCCCGCACACAATGGGATATCTGTCTGCACAAGAGGAGAGGTACAAAGTTGCTGATGTTGTTTTCATATTCCTTAAGCCTTTCGCACCTAATGTCGAATACAAACATCACGAGCAAATCTCCGCTAGACACTGAATGTCTTGTACATCAATCAGGGATTTTGCTATGCTAGGAAACAAATTTCGTATATACACGACAGTGTCTGAGGGAGAAGGGAGCGTGAAGCTACCAGGCATAAAATTCTACCCACTGGGGACCCTCACAGCAGTACACCAGTCCCTTCCCTGGGAAATTGCACCTGGGTAAGTCTTAGCCACATTAGCAGTCCCTCAACAGCATTAGTCCACAGTCAAATAATTGTTTACGTAGTGGTTTTGCTACAGAAATATTTGTTGCTTAGTAAAAAAATATAATCTCAGAAATGAATTTCATAATACATTTTCTATGAAACCCAAGAAATAGGTAATTAACATTAAAATCAGATGAAACATTGCAACACAAGATAACATTTTTTCAGAGTGCAAATTGCACCATTGGTATGATGTAACTATTCCATACAATATCATGTTAATATTAACAATAGAGTCTCGTTGAAAGAATGTAAATATAAAGCGAAACCAAAGGAATTAATTTTCAAGGTTATATTTTTTGACTAAGCAACAAATATGTATGTAGTGTGTATCACTGATATAAACAATTATATGACCATGGACTATGCCATGAGAGGGGCTTCTAATGTGACAAAGAGCAACACTTACCTTGGTCCAATTTCCGAAGTAAGGGACTGGTGCCCTTCTTAGAGAGGACCCAATTGGTGTAGAATTTTATACACAAGAGATTTTTTGTACATGAAGCCTTAACAAAATGTTCAGTACAGAGTTGTAGGGAGTCTCTTCATGGTATTCAGTGCATTGGAGGTATTTCCCAGCGAATTCTGTCGGTGCGAAAGTGTTGAAGGGGTGGCACGGAGTACCTACTACCACCTCCATCAGCCTTGACCAAATGAGTGGTCCTTACCCAAGAACAAGAAGAAAGTATGAAAAGTGATTTTATGATTCTTAATGGTTCACATCGCTAGATCAAGTGGGTCTCATTTGCAATTTTCTCTGCCTGGTGAAACCATTACATACTTCATTCTCTCATGCCAACTTCACCATTTAGGTAAGGGGTTACCATACAGAAGATTTGTGAAGTGCCAATACAGTGGAAAATGGCTACGAAAATAAAAAGAGCCCTATCAATAATGCAGATAGAAACTAATATTTCATTTAGACATTGGTGAAGCAACAAAGAAACTGGCCAACAAATTGAGCATTGGGATGCAAACAGTTCGTGATGTACGTATACAAAAAATTGACCTACGTAAGTGTTGACATGTGAATCTTCTTATTAGCAACTGGTGGTGTTTTCTTAGGGAGTTTATTCATTTTGGTGGAACACCACAAGAAAGGGAACTCAAGCATAATCAGTAGATTATCCGTGTTTTCCAAATATCTGTACACCCTTGACCAGACAGTCCATTGCATGGAAAATTGGGAGTTTAGTTTATCTACAGGAATGGTTTAACATTTAAATAGTGCATTAACAGTCTTCTTGCCAAATACATGCATGTAAATTTTAAACAAAAAATACTCACCTCTGCCGCATCACAAAGTAATATTTTGCAGTCTAAAAGTGATGCCAGGTGTTTTGAAAACTGTTCACTATTTAACTGGAGGGTAGACTGAAGCTCTTTGTGAGTGAGTGAATCAGTCCTCTCAAACAGTAGTAAAATTGCCATTTGAAAAGTCTGCATTGTAACTATGTATGGTTTACTTAGATAGGTCAGTTTCAATTCCCCTGAAAATAACATTTACGAGAAATTAAGATACTTGAAATCAATTGACTAATGCACATAAACGATGAGAGCTACCCAGATGATGGAATAATTAAGTAACGGATTTAATACAAACCTTGACACAAATGGTGCAGCCACGTTAACTTTCTTCCATTAAATCTAGTATGATAGAAGTTTTCAAACTGAAACAAAATAAGACATTAATTTAAAGAATTAATAACTAGCTGAAAGGGATTTAAGTGTATCAAAAGACAAGGGTAGAGTTGAGGAATAATGGGAATATGCATGAAGTTGAAAAACCAATGCTAATTTTTGGTTAGGTAAAGATATCCATATCAACAGTTTCATATCATGGAAGACATTTTCAGCCCTACCTCAATTGGAAAGGTGAATTCTCTTATTATTTATTTGTTACTAGATATTACCAGTTTCCCTAGCACAATTTGGGCTATTCTAAAATTATCTAGAGAATTATTTTGAAGCCTACATACAAGAATATTAATTATCCAATGGATGGCTAATTTTTTGGCTTTGTCAGCAAGATGCAAGAAGTCCCATACTGTGTGGGGGAACGTTAGAGTCATCTTGTTGTCAGTATAGGGGCTGTATATTAATTATATTTCAGCCACATCTTAAATTTGTGGGGTGAGCGTCAGCCAATAAGATGATTAATATTGTACTAAAGAATGTTTAATACAACTGATGAAAACACATTTTACACATGGAAAGGTGTACATGAGAAGGGCACCTCTATCTGAAGTTTCAAATTAGCTACCATCAGCCATCTTAAGCTTGTGTCTTGACTGCAGTGTTTTATTACTTTTAATGCAAGGTGTGTCCGAAAAGTAATGCCAAAGTAAGTGCCAAGGGAATCCTTCACTTTTCATTATTTGTGAGTTTATTTACATTTAAACACTCAAATGCTTTTACACGGTTAATAAAAACTAAGTGGGCTTGTAAATTATATTTTATTCTTTTTTCTATGAGATTTTGGGGAGCAAAAACATTGACTGAGGTGGAATACCCTTCGTGGAATCCACTCCATTCCTCAATCATTACTTTTTTAGCAATCGTTTAAAATGTTTGGATATTATTTTGCACACACTTTATATTCTATATTTAATAGGTTCATGGCTCCATAGTTATTTCAAATCATCTTTATTCCCTTTTTTATAGATAGATTCACCAATGCTAAGTTAAGAGCCATAGCTAAATAGATGTACTTCCACACTGTTCAATGATACTGTTTCAGGCATAACTCTGCGGAATTTCTCCATGTTCAAGAAAAGGTTGAAAGAAACTCTGCTACTCCACAAAAAATTTATTGGCTCACGACCAGGTTTCACTGCTGTGCAGCATCTTCAGGTGAAAATACAATCTATA
>LYUA01000445.1:1222652-1233926 GCA_002093875.1 Calopteryx splendens | reverse complement strand
AGGGTGCGTCTTATATGCCGGTGCGTCTTATATGCCGTCAAATACGGTAAGTACCTCAAAGTTATGTAACTAGACCAAGAATTTAAGTAAATTCGGATTGTCACTTGACTGAAGTACCCAATTTCAATTTTTATCATACCTTTCCCATTTTTTCCATATATCTATTAAAATTAAGCATTTCTATGCATGAAGTTACCAATATCCTGCCTAGCCTGAGTACAGCCACATATATAACAAGAAACCCAAGATAACATTTATAAAAGACAATATCAGAAATTATTTGGATTTGTTTTTACCATTTGTATCAGTGTTTTAACATGCAGGCCAGTATCAAAAATTCTGTTCATAAAATAATACATGCCTTGATTATTGAACAACTGGGTGCTTTAAAACACTTGGATGAAACAGACACAATCTTTAAGTGCAATATATTTTGAGTTCGAGAAACTTTTATCAATGGAAGAACAGCTGGATTAAAAATTCCTTACAAAATTAGTAATAAGGGGTAATTTTCAGCATATGTAACTGATATAATTTCAAAGTAATAAGTGTAGGCACATAATGTTTGAAATATTATAAATACCATTTTGTTACAAACTTTTGAGTCCTCGGGGTATAAGCTCAGATTTCAATTCACAAATTACTTTTAGAAAGACTAGCATTTTTAAACATTCTGTGTCCAATCTGTTTCATTTTTTGTCAGCATTTATATTATCATTACTGAAAAGCCTTTAAGAAGAAACAGGGACTGTAGGAATGCATCTGTTTCGTTGCAAGATTTTACAGTAATGGAGATTTTCTGCATTCACTCCAATCTTCAGTAATACTGGATTTTGATAACAATGTATTTTCAGATAGGTAATATGCTACTTCATTGTCTACAGAAAGAGTCTTCAGTGTCAATTATGATACTTTTTCCACAAAAAACCACACAGTTCTTCTATCTATCTACCATGCCGGTGGGTAGTGTGCCAATGACTAAGTTAGAGGACATCTTTCATTATGAACCAATTCTACAAAGTTACTACCAATATAATTAATTTTTTAACTTAAGCTTAGTTTTTAAATGAATTTTGTATGTTTAGCAGTACTAAGGGTAACTATATATAAATAAAATATATGGATAGGTAAAGATAAAAAGAGAAAACTTGACTGCGGTAATGTGTCTCAGGAAAAAGAACGAGAATAAAACTACATAAAAAAATTAAAGAACCTACAAAATATTTACTGTGGCAATCCTTCACCCCAACCTTTTGGAAAAAAATGCATATTTTATGTGGAAAATTATTGTACCATATATTTCTCTGTGAGAATTTTTTGATTTGCCTTATTACACCTATTTACATGAGCAAGTTACTTTTTTATATTCTTTATTTAATTATAATCCTTTAATATACACATTGATCTGTATAGCACCATATTATCCTTTAAAACATTTCACCCCTTTGTTTAAAAAATAAATTCATGTAATTTTCAAGAAAGTTTTGCGCATACTAAAACTATAATGGGAGACGAGCAGGAAAAAAAATGAACTCTATAACTTTGTGTAATAAAAATACCTAATACAATAATATAATAAAAATGAACTCTAGAAGGAAATTCATGTTCCTTCACTCAAATTGCATTTTGCACTTGAGGGTATACCTTTTTGACTTTTCCTCAAATTATTTTTCACATACAATTTTTATATTCATTATATTACTACAATTACCTGTTGCCACAACATTAAAAAAATAATAAAAACATTAGTATACCTGAGTCAAAGTTTTCCATTTCATTTTCTGATAAGGGATGATGGCATTCTGTCCCAAAAAATGTTCCAACAGAAGAAAGTATTAAAGCCAAACAATGGGCAACTCTGCTGTTAGGAGTGCAAGCCAAGGCAGGAGTGAGACCAAAATTGTCAGTAACTAAAATGGATGATCCTCGTTCAAGTAAACGACGCGTCACATCAACTAAGCCATTCTGTGCGCTTAAATGCAGAGGCCTGGGAAGAAAAAAAAAAGCTCATTTTAATCATTAGATATTAACTGAAATCTTTTGATCACATTCAGAGCTGGGGTTACTATAGCTGTTTTTATTTCTGGAATTGAAACTGAAGCTCTCAAATCAAGCAAAAGTTTTACAGCTATGGTTTCTATCTCTGATTTATCCATACTTTCTTGATTGATTGGAGGCATGGGAATGTGATGGATAGAGTACTTGTCTGTTTGACTGGCTATGTTATTTTCTGGGGTACCATATCACCTAATCCTGTACGTGTGACCTTCAGCATATGGTCATTTATGATAGGGTCACAAATTGCCAGTTATAGTGAAGGTTCATTATTAACTTTGATAAAACTAAAGACTGATTACATTAGCATAAATGGTTCAAAATTATTTCCATTAACTTTTTATTTATCATGGAATTACCATCAAATTTGTTCTAATGCCTATGAATCCAAGGCCTCATCCACCACTTCTCCTTTGATTCCTACTCCAAAACACTTCCCAACTTTCTTTTTTAGTGGTTTTCAATTATCCCATCACTGGTATCAATCACCATTGCTGCTGAAGCTAATAATAAAATATTTTTGAATGATACATATTTCAAACTGCCAAAAATTTTCAATCATGAAAGAGTGCTAAACCAGACTAAATATGTGATCTGAGTAGTGCCTACAGCAAATATGTAAATTAATTATTACAAATTCTGTGTTTAATATGACTTTCTTTGGCATGTCAGTGAATTTTTAAAATGAGAAACATTATTTTATGCAATAACTTGGTTTATTTCTTAAAACGTAATGTCACTTTTTTAAGAGCTTAGCTTAGTTTTAAGGAAGCTTGATTTCAAGCTGTAAATATCTATGCCATCAATATGGAATGCAAAAATAATAAAACACTAAACTCAGCTTTATCATGCTTTAAAATGCATACATACACGGTGCTACCCAAAGTAGCCAGCAATTTGAATATTCCACCCAAACCAGTTGCAGTAAGAACTTCTTCTGTCACTTGGTTTGTATTTCAGCTACCTGTCTAACATCCAGCATCTTCGTGAGTGGACATGTTTCTTAGTTTTTGTTGTTTTCAATCCAGTGTTCTTCTCTGTCTACAAATTTCAAAATGTCTTCCAATGTTCCAGATTGCTGCTTCGTTTCAGGGCCATAACCATTCACCCATGAATCATCGACAGTTATGACTCTGAATAGGAAGTGTGTCTCATCTTGAACAGTTGCTTACAGCTCAGTGATGGTCTCAGGAAAAACTTTGCGGCAATTGGTTTCATGTTCAGTACGACCTCTAGAATGCATTGGCATGCCCCATGTTACAGTCCAACCCTATCAACTAAACATCATGGAGTGTCTGCCTTCAAAGATCACTTCACTCACTTTCATGATTGATTCTGGAGTTTTGCATGACGAAGGTCGACCCAAATGTTTGTCATGCACCACAGACTTCCGGCCATCTTTGAAATGCTTTGAAACCACTCACATGCTCTTACTTGGCTCAGAGTTTGCTCACCTAAATCCTCTCCTTTAGTATTCAGTGGGAATCAGCAGCAGCAGTTTTCTTGAGCTTGAAACAAAACTTAATGTAGATAAACTTAA
The DNA here is from genome assembly GCA_002093875.1 of Calopteryx splendens. NCBI lineage: Eukaryota > Metazoa > Arthropoda > Insecta > Odonata > Calopterygidae > Calopteryx > Calopteryx splendens. Next base: position 1,230,331 of record LYUA01000445.1, on the reverse strand, counting down.
CATACACATCACCCATTTCGGATTTCGCAGATGGAGAAGAACATGGTCTAACGAAAACAACAAAAACTAAAAAAACGTTCACCCACGAAGATCCAGCTTGGCAAACTGGCAGCTGAAATACACACCAAGCTGTATCTAGCGGCAGGAGTTCATACTGCCAATAGTTTGGGTGGAATATTCGAATTCTCAAAAATGTTGAGTAGCATCTCATATAAGATTTATACACTTACGTTTGTCCCCTACAGTTTTGTATATTAACTATGTGGGCAGTTTTACTAGGGTCCTCTCCCATTCGTTCTAAGAGAAGCAATGCACACTCTGAATTGCACTGCATACATGCATGATGCAGAGCAGTAGCACCATCATTGTCAATGGCACTAACATCAGCCTTCCAGTCCAGCAATATTTCTAGATGAAAAAAGAAATTTAATTAGCAATGCCATCAGGAAATAAGATAAATGCTTGTAATAATAGTTCAGATTAGCCCAATTGGGTACCATACTTTCATGAAAAATATGTTACGATATTCATTTTTTTAACAACAAAAATTCTCGTTCACAGGAAATAAAAATGCCTCCATTGATTTAAAAAAATCAGAAAACTTGCCAACTTCCTGCTATAATCCATTTAGAAAATAAAAAGAATAGTTATCAATGATGCCAAATTAATATGCACAACAGACACAATGGCATCTCAATCCCATTACTGTCAAAATTCTTTCCATGCAAGATGGCCAAAAAGAAATAAAACATGAGACTCATTGCTCCATGCCAGAGTTGGTTTCTATTTGGCTGCTTCTGCTGTTCTCTTTTGCCTTATTGCAGATTCAACAATGTTCAATGCAACAAATTTGATGTATTTATCCAGAGAGTGATCTTACACTCTCAGTTTCTAGTCTGAAATCAGTTCATTTTAAATTTAGCATTTGCCTTTGAAGAGTGCAGGAAAAGTATGTCAGTATTTTGAGAAATTAATTGGTGGTAAAGTAGTAAGGATAATGTAAGAAGAATTGTATTAGGTAAAGAAACTTTTTAAAATAGGAGAGAGCTGAAGGTAAGGATCTTAAGTATTTGAAGAAAGGAATTTAGGGTGAAAACTTTGATATGGGGCATACTTTTGCATGGCTCTGAAACTTTGTCCTTGAGGCAAGAGAATAAGTATATATTGGAGCCTTCTATGACATGAGTCTGGAAAAGAATGGAAATAATAAAAGTACAGAACGGAAAACAAACAGAGAGGTTGTTGGGAGAAATCAAAAGAAGCCAGTAAAGTGGATGTAGTGGATATTGAGTGACAATGGAATGCTGAACACTGATAGTTGAGAATGTTGAGTAAATGAGGTAGAGGAAGGAAAAGAATAAGTATTCTAGAGGGAAGAGAGTCAGAAAGTAAGTGGAATTATTATGGTAATGGTTATGGAATGTTATGGTAACGTGGGATTTAAAGGTATTTAGTGTTGTATATATTAGGCAGGGCTTAAAAAGGAAGCAGAGCTTGATCTCTGGGTTCGCCATAAACCTACCTTTACCAGTACACAACTGTTAATAATCATAATTGGCAAAAACCAATATAATATTTCTCATAAAGCATTTTACATCATTCTAATTCAAATTAACAAAACTTGGCGATAGATGATAACTTTTGTACTAGTAGTGGGCATTATGAGAAACTTATTATGTATGCACTGGTAACACAGTCTTATTAGGTAAAAGGATATGTACTTTCATATTAGCACAACTCATATCTCACATCCACCTCACTCCAGAATACATAAACAGCCACAAATATACTCTTTCAATATTTTTCAAAGGGTTCATAATAGACCCATCTTTCAAGAGTACAAATATATTTAGCATAGATTATGGGAATATATGAGGTGGAATGCATGCTCAGGGAATTAAAAAGGTAAAAAGGGGTAATACCTAAGGTTGCTGCATTTCCAACGCGTGCAGCAGCGATTAAAGGAGTTTGTTGGCGATGATCTTTGGGGTTAGGGGAAGCACCATGCCTGGATAGCAAGGCAAGGGCACAATTTGGGTCTCCTCTGGCAGCTGCCACATGGAGAGGCGTTCTTCCTTTGGCATCCAGAAGACTTCGAATGGCTTCACTGCCAAAATGCTCAGCTAGGTATGCAAGACACCGTTCACCACCTCGGTAGCTGCATTGGAATCAATATGCGTCATGGTTATAGTTGATTAAAAACACTACAGTATGGAAGAATTGATAAACAATTTTAATTTTTATAAATAGGCATACACTACCTATGCAACAAAATCACAACATTAATAAGCTGGATAGAGAGTATGAAAAACAGACAAATGTTAGATATGGGTGGAGGGAGATAGCAAGTTTGTGGAACATTCAAGGAAGGCAGAAAAGGTGGATGAGAAAGAGACTGGAGTGGAGTGTTGCAGGCTCTCATAGATGGGGCAATGTTAAGGAAACGGGGAAGATGGGAAGCAGAGACGTAAAGCAGATTAAGAAAAGTAAGGATACCACATCCATTGGAGGCTTTCCAAGCTTAAATCCACCATAAATATGTAAATATTTGTAAAAAAATAGAATTAATAATAACATTAAAAGAACTAACTTGATGTAATACTCACACGGCACAATGAACTGGGGAGAAACTATTGCCAATATTAAGGCCATACCTCCAGGTCTTTAAGAGTTCCTTTAAATTCTGATCATGACCTACAAAATAATTTCATATCAACAGTTTCATTGATTTTTACAGAATAATTTACATTAAAATGTAATCCTACTAGCATTTAAAACTGAATGCCAAAAATTCTCAAAACTATTCTAATTTTTGACAAATTTATTATATTAGTGTAATATGTTAAGACAAAAATGAGAAAACTAAGGAATGTATATTAGCATTGCTGTATTAATTTGGGCTTTAAAATACTCCAATGGCATTTTTCTTGACTACCATAACAAGACAGTGTCGTTTTACTCCAGTGAAAAAAATATTTATTACCTCAGTATATAAATTTTATATGTATAGGTATTTCCACAAAATTTGTCAATATATCATATCACAACAGAATAAAAGTTTTTATTATTAATTGTAATGACCAATAAATGGTTCTTTTCAAGCCACTTAGACAAATATTGACCATTTACCAAAAGCACTTTCTTAAGATTTAATATAATAATTTTTCCCAACACAATCAGACACACCATGTGGCCCTTTTTTTTTAAATCAAAGGCTAATTTTTAAATGGAGTTAAAATGAGATAGTAATAATATTATATTTGGATAATGGAGGTACAGTAGAGTCTCATAACATGAATAACTGATCTACCCCTTGGTAAATATTAGAGCTCTGCAATACCACCTCCTACACTCTGCCATACTCAGTGTTCAGTTGTGAAGGACCTTTATCTCCGATGGGAAAAAGGCGAAGTAGAACGACTTCAGCTTTCTCGAATATGATCATATGATCCTTCGCACACTGGCCAAGTCTACTGATATTTGGTAGGTCATCAACAATGGCTCAAGTGAAACCAGTGCATTTGTCCTTATATACAGTGCTTAGTCCTGCCTGGACTTTGGTTTTGATGCTGGACATGGGTAATGAAGATTATAATTTGACCAGCATTTTTTAAGTGTCATCATGGCAAGAAATCAACACTATTTATTTGCATGAGTGTTCATGGCTGTTAATATATTTGGTATGCAATTGTTTGAGTTTTCAACTAATTTCTTTTGGAGAAGGAATTTTATTGTTTCTTAATTATTTGTTTATTTATTCAGATAGAATGCTTGCAGTAAATTACAAAGACTGAATTTACATAAGTTAATACTTCAGTTCATATCTGGTAAAAAGTGTTTTCAACAATGGTATTAACACTCTGCAATGAGTTTTTTTTCATTTCCCAAATTAAGGAGTTGATTTAAAAATATTTTTTCATTGAATGTACATTACCTGTGCATAGTTCAACTTTCTTAAACCAAATTTTTGGGCAAAAAAATGTGGGTTCATCTATATACGGTAATTAAAATAATAAATTAGTGCTGGTGGCATGTAGAAGTGATCAAAAAGAAGCTTTAAAAACAGAAAAACAAGACTACCTCGCAAACAACAGCATTTTGCATACCATCGCTCCACTAAGGCATATGCAAATGAATCCCAAAGATGGTGAACACACAAAACCACCACTCTCTCTATGTCAAGTCAGAGTTAATTCTTAAATCAAGACACGTTGTATGCTAGTTGGTTTCGATTCTTTCAGTCAGTTGTCTATGCATGCAGGCTGTCAGTCTAGTCAAGCAGACTCGCTAGTCATGAAAGAAAAGGAAAGTTCAACCAACATTGAGTTGAAGCGATTGTTTGCGAGTTTGTGAGGTCTTTCGTGGTGCTTTAATGAGTGCTTCAATAAAAACTTGTGCTTTCTCTTAAGCGATTCATTTATTCTGAGCACTTTTTCTCTCTGGATGTTTTGCTATAATTTTAATCCATTGTCAAGGTATGCTAGTGCTAGTAATTTTTGCCATTTATTTCGCTATCTTTTATACTCTTTCTCTTTCTGACCATTAGCTCTAAAAACCAATGACAATGCTTACTTTCTTGTCCTTGTAATTGTTTATTTCCACTTTTAAAATTGGCTTCAGCAGAGATTTCCAATGTGACATAAACTTCCCCCCTATGTAGGAAACATTTCCATATGTGTGTGGCAGGTGGAATCTGTCATCTCGTTTGAAATTCTTTGGCCATTTTCTGATCTCTATTGACTCATGATATGCTGTAGAAAATAGAATTATTTTTTGACCAATACCTTCATATTTTCAAATTCTATTTCGTGCCCTGGTTCTGACATTACATTCTGTGATGACTGATCTCCACTGCTTATCCTAGACTGCCATCTTGTGCCCCTAAATTATGACTCCCACTTCTCTTTCGGTCCGGCTCAAGTAGCTCCTGCTGCAGATCCATGGCACCCTGCATACACCTTCAGTCAGTAAGGAATACAATTTGTCTCCTGTTGAGGGGAATATCTTCCAGCTTCCTTATAATGCTGAAGTGCCTCACAACATTCCTCTTCCTCAATTCAGGCAATGCTATTAGTCGTTCCTTTCACATAGGGAAGCATGGCTAAGACTCCAGATTTTCCTTTTGCCTCATTCTGTCATCCTTAATTTTTTTCTAATGCCTCTTCTAATGGTATTTTCACATGTATTATTTTTTAAGGATCTTATTATATGCTTTTTATATCCTGGTGTGATTCAGTAACAGATACCTATTCCACTCTAAATTGAGGGTCTTGATGATAGCAGATATTTTCTTTGGGTGGTTTTGCCAAGCTCCATGATGAAAACAATCACTGTTGGTTTGTTTTCACTACATAGAATGGCAAAAAGTTCTATTTTACCTTCTTGTCATGAGTACATCAAGGTAGAACACCTCTGCTGAGATCAATTGTGGAAAAGTGAAAGTAACCAAGGACAAGCATGAAAACACAAACAATAACAATGTCTATTAAAGTCGACAGATTGAAAGAGAAAGGAATGGAAGGGATATAAAAGACGCGAAACAAGTGACAAAAATTACTTCTCCCCAGCAGACTTAACTAAAATATGAGAAAAGCATGACTCATATAATGCTCCACATGCAGCCACACTCAAAAGCCACCTTAGCATCACTTGACAGTAAGTTAAGAAAAGAAGCTGCTTGAATTTTGTGGATGCTTGTTTGGATGTGGGAATCATAACACATACCATAGCACAATTGGCCAAGGGACTTTCTAATGACAGCCCATTTACTCTCATTAACTTTGCTCATACTGATTAGTTTATTTTCAATCCTAATTGAATGTTTAAGTACAGCAATGTTTATAAAGTGATTACATAATACCCTAATATTTTAATTCAATATGCCATTCCTGTTTCAATCAAAGCTGCCTGTTCCCATTTCTATCCTAATTTCCTTTCTTCTCATTTTGTCAATCAAAAGAGCAAAGTTATCCAAACATAAATAAAGTGTAGTTATTTAGTATTTTATTTGCTGCTGAATTGTTAATGATGTGCTGTTTCCAAAATGATTGCAATTACCTACCTATTACATTTTATATCAATGCATTTCTGTCATTAACATCTCTGGGATGCAACCAACTTACTGGAATCCAGGTTCACATAGGAAGCAAACCAAAAATATAAATATTACTGGGGAAAAAAGTGCCACTAATTTCAGATTGTAATCAGTGAAAAATAACAATAATTTCAAAGTGTAGAAACTTTTTGAGGGATTCAAATAGTTGGGTTCAAAATAAATCTTAATCAGCAGAATCGATGGGGTAGTTCAAAGTTGTTACTCTCTACAGGAAGCATCCCTGCTTACAATATATCTCATTGACTCCATGCTCATTGACCCATTTTCAAGTTATGAGTGAGGATTAATAAAACCTCAAACACAAAGGAAACATTGGAGTATTACCATTATAACAGCACCAATGCAATGTCGTACAGCCTTCATCATCTAATTGGTCCACAATATTTTGGGCTTCTTTGTGGTTCAAAACAGCCAGAAGACATAAGTAATCTGGTGAAGCAGCAGCCAGATGTAATGCAGTCTTCCCTACAGAGAGATCTGGTACTTCTAATTTATGTTCCTCAACAGAATGTTTCTTTGGAGTCTGAAATTTCTTTGGACGGTCTATTGATGCACATGCATGAACCAGGAGATTCACACATTCCCTTCTTTTCAGCACCACCTTTAATGATAAAAATAATTTTAAAATGTTGATATTAGTCCACATGCATATACTGAAATTCAAATAAAGTATCAAACATTCAAATCATTTAGCAGAAACATGCAAAAATCATTTATATAAGGTTATTCTGATTCAAACCTAGGAACAATATATCAAATCATTATAAATGAAAATCAGAATTCTCCAAAATAACCAATGTTAAGAATAGGAAGGGGGATATAAAACTTAAAATTTAACCAGAAAAGTCTTATTAAAACAGCGTGCAATAAAAAATAGGTAGTTTCCAAAATACTGTTCATTACATAGACGCCAATTTATAGTAATCTTTTTATAAATGTACATTTATTATTAATTTAAGAACTTAAATATCCTTTCAATTAAAAACTGTAACAAAAGCACACAAAACTATACATAGATAAGCTGCATTACACATTCATTGAGTACACAAAATAATAATGAAAATAATACTGGAAGAACAAATAGATGAGAAGAACTAGAGGGAAAGACTAAGAATGGAAAAAGTCAAGCAGAAAATGAGAGATGTGAATGGTAGGAAAAATGAAGAGGAACAGAAAATGGAGTGGAGACCAGGGTACCTAGTGCAATGATCTGGTGAAATTCCTGGCTTTTTTTCAGTGCTTGGGAAAATTCCAGATTTTAAGGAAGGGGCCCAGACTTTAACCTCATGATAAATTGCATTATTACATTTAATGATGTACCCTGTGGCACTCTATCCCCAAAACCCCAATAGAAATAGCAGGTTGTGAGTCCTGTATTCAGCTCACCTTTTCCCCAAAATATCTTACCAGTAAGCAAATAAAATAATCAATCACAGTAATCAACCCGAAGGGTGGTTTGGTAGGCGAGGGCAGAGCTCACCCAATACTAAGCCCAACGGAGTATGAAAATCACACATAACGGTAGGGTGACCAGTTCCTTTCCCTGTACCACCTGTGATTTCCC